>VWPW01027362.1:39303-105082 GCA_013389825.1 Crypturellus undulatus | reverse complement strand
CCGCCGGAGCGGAGCGGAGCGGCGCGGTCGCCGGCCCCTGCAGACGCCCGTGCCCCGGCGGCTGGCAGCGCGGGCAGGCGGGAGGAGCGGGCGCTTTGTGCGCGCCCCTTTGTTGGGCTTCGTGGTGCCCCGGCCGGGCGCCTCTCCGGGGCCGGTGCTCTCTGGCATCGCTGGAGCCGAGCAGCAGGGACCCGCCGTTGCGCCCCGTTGGCTTGCGTGAACCGAAGGTTGCTTTTATCTCCCTCTCCCCGACCTCAGTCTACCCTGGCACGCGGAGAACTTCGCCCCTCTGTGTAGCTGTGTCAGCGGTGGAGGCGGTGGTGTGTGCAAGGGACTCGCAGAGCTCCAGGCTGACGGGCAAATGTGTTTGTAGATCCCGTCCTCCTCCTCCTCAGAAAGCTCCCCGCTGCTAAAGGAGGAACAGGGTAGAAGCTGATGGTCCAAACTGCGCCTCCTCCCACGCCAGAGCTGTCTGAGAAATCTCCCCGTGTGGAGAAGTGTCAATAGTCTGGCTGTGCTTACATAAAGGATCCGGAGATGGGGTTTCTGCTGCTGCCGTTGAGCTCTTGTGTGATCTTGGGCACGTTACTTGGCCGCTGGTTCCTTTCCCCTCTTTGCTTTTCTTGTCCACATGTCTTGTCTCCACTCATCGTGTGGACCAGTCCCGCGTTTCTGCCTCTCAGGGACAGTTGTGTGGACCTGATGCCTGTGAGAACGTGGTGAATGTTTGATCTTTGTGGACTGTACTGCCGCCCTTTCAGGGGAAAATCAAATATGAGAGAGAGGCAGTTTTGCCAGTTCTCAAATTTGGCAAAATTCTTCAGTGTTTTTTTATTTTCTAGGTCCTTGTTCTTCCCCAGAGATAAGGTACTGCAACAGAAAATGAAGGGAGTCGGAGGGGCAGAAAAGGCATTGTAGTGTGGAAGTGAATCACAAACAAGGAAGATGGGCTGGCTTTCCCATAGTGAAAGGAAATAGGGTAGGGAAGAAAATTATAACTTGGGAGAGGGTTTAACCATGGTTAGCAAGGTAAGAGTTACTTATATGGCAGTCAAATGGTGACCGCTTACCATTTTAAGAGCCAGTAACACCTGTTTATGATTGTTTTAAGTGCCTCCTTTTCCCCACCAGAAATTCCTTCTCCTTCCATCCTGACAAAGACTAAATCAATTCTTTGGGTATCTGTGTTTTCACCGAGGGAAAGGAAGTCTTTGGCATCCACCAGGACAAGAAGGTGGTAGTTCTTTATCATTTTTCCCCCCAAACAGTTCTTATCAGTACTTATCAGGTACAGTTAGCAACTAGTGTCTTTAAAGTTTGTGAAGATACCGCTTGACCATTATTGAGAAAGAGCAAAGACCGTAATAAAAGTTTGGATTATTTCTTAGATGGGAAGCAGAGCATGGGTCAGATAAAATAGCAGCTTCACCGTGAGGTTGGAGTTGGGTCCGGGTGGGACAGTAGACAGCGCTGCCTTTCCATTTAAGTAAACAGCTATAAGATGATGCCCTGTTTCAGGTGTTCATAGCAGCCCTATTGCTGCTATCGTTTGTTTCAGACAGCTGAGGCACATTGAGGGTGCCATGGAAATCCAAGAGATTTTCAACAGATTTTTTTCTTACCCATATCTCTTGCAGATGTGCTCAGATACTAACTGAACTGCTTTATTTACTCATGTTAATTATTTAAAATCGTGTCACTGCAGGTGTAGCACCTGGAATCCTCACTTCAGGGAAAGAAATCCTGAGATCTAGTGGTAAATATTTTACTGTGTTTGTGTAGGCAGGCATGTGACATGGTTTGGTGGCACAACCGCCACAGAGGACATACCACTTGAACTGTCACTGTCATGATGGGGTTTGCGAAGCATGTGTGATGAGAAGCATTTTGTTTGGGGGCGTCCTCACTGCCCTCCAAGTGCTGGAAAATCAAGAAGCATTAGAAGAGCTGGAGGGTATGTTTGGAAATATGGGGCAAGTGTCTCAGGAAGGGAGACAAACTGAGGAGGAAAGGACAAAGGAAATAAAATAGACCCTGTCAGGGTAAGTGGGCACTGAAGGAAACTGATTAATGAAACAAACTGACAGACCCAAAGTGGCAGTGAAAGAAATCAGAGCAGAGCAAAGTGGATCATGGGCAAAGGTTGCCTGAAAAAGGAGGAAAAATGTAATAAAGAGCAAAAAATGGCAAGGACATCCAAGGGGAAAAATTCTTCAGTGGATCTTTAGAGCTGTTTGATTAGTCTGTTTTCTGGGACTTGCTTCTCTGCTGTGTGTGGCAAGCTCACTCTGAACGGGGTAAGGGCAGCCTAAAGGCAAGTTCACTGTGTCAAGTAGCATGGAAGAGGGGAAACTTCTCTGTTGTTTTTGAATCAGCCCCCTCCTGAAATTTTAGTTGGAGATCAAGAGAGGCTGTATTTCCTGGGCTTCAGGAATGAATCAGTTTAGTGTATTGCTGCGCATTTACAACCACACCACATATGTTGTTTGTTTTGTTTATGTTAGTCTGCACAATTAGATTGAAGCAATCATAGGCCACCAGGAGACCTTTCCTTTTGCCATGTCTGTATGCTTTTTTATTTATTTTTTTTTTTATCCTGATTCGCAAATCTTTTAATTTTTAACAGGAAAGTAGTTAATGAAATAGTACTAGGAAAATACCTGGGAGGTCATTGTTACTGGAGGGAGATGAATCTGATAGCTGAGATTGGGTCAGGTAACTGACTTTAAGCTTAGCTACTGGAAGAGTACCAAGGTAGAGAAGAGGAATACAACTTTTTGAGTTACTGTTCTTTGCTAGCCTGGTTTTGCTAAAACTTTTCTTCTTGACAGTGGATTTTGTTTGGGGCAGAAAAAAACAACTCTCATATTAGAAAAGTACTTCCAGGTTCAGGTTAGCTAATTTGAATTAGTCCAGATAGATTATGGTTTGTGTGAGTGGAGATTAAAGGGGAGGCGATGATACCTGCTAAAATAACACAGTCTGAATGAGTGTTAGAATAACGCAATCTGAATGAGTGTTTTAATCTGTTGTCCTTTCAGGTGACTAGGAATGGAATTAACTGAAATGTGTACTTTTACAGTTACAGTTTCAGCTAAGAATAGCTGTTACTGAACAAAAGTTACAAAGCTTCAACATTTCCACTGTAATTTTCTTTTGGATTCACTCAGCAGTCAATGTCTCCGTATCAGCTTTTTAAGATCTCAAGTTGTAATCACGGAGGTGTAATAGTTACACAGTAATGAATATTTTCATTTTTGATGAATATTTAAAATCAGC
The DNA here is from genome assembly GCA_013389825.1 of Crypturellus undulatus. Taxonomy (NCBI): domain Eukaryota; kingdom Metazoa; phylum Chordata; class Aves; order Tinamiformes; family Tinamidae; genus Crypturellus; species Crypturellus undulatus. The sequence goes on along the minus strand of VWPW01027362.1, from coordinate 101,803 downwards.
AGTTTCATGACCTGATAAAATACATGTTTTCATCATACTGGAAAGGGCAGCTGATATGACAGCATCCATCCTTATAAAGTAGGATAAAATCATGTTTATAAAATAGGACAGACTAATTGAAGAGAAAGGTATTTAGGTGCAGTTTTACCTTTCTGCTTCGAGTAGCTGAGGTAGTTATTTCAGTGAAATAGGTGTGATTTATTAAAGGCATGAAGTTATTTTTTCTTGGAGGAAAAGATAAGCTGTTAGAGTGACTTCCTCTGCCACTCCCTTTTCCACATCGGAAACCTGCGGGATTAGAAGGGAGGGACTTAGTCAAATCTGATTCCCAGATACTTGATTTCTAATTTATTTACTGTTGATGCAAGTGCCAAGCTGTGTGCTTCGGGACCCAGGACTCCCTATATCTGGAACCAGACCTAATGATCATTTGTACCATAGGGAAGAGTGATTTGCGGGATTTCTATCGTGAAGAGCTGGGGACTGAGCAGTTTTCAAGACTGTGCTGGAGAGGAATTAGATTTATCTCCAGATCTCCTATATTGTGTTGCAGGGGAGGAGGAGGAGAGGGAGAGGAATGTGAGTGGATGTGTAGATAACAGCCCTGCTGAGCTCCCCAGTGTTTGTCAGAGGTAACTGTGATCCCCGCAGAGATGTGTCCACTCACATGTTCATGAAACCTCAGCTGAATTGTGCAGGTGGCTTTCTGTGAATATGTTGCTGTAGTTTGACAGGAAGCTTTAAGAGGTTGGGGGAGGACTGATTTACACAAGAGTGTTTCAGGAGGTAAACTGGAGGCCCCTGAGTTTTACTTGCCAGTCAGTTGGAGTTTATCAGCCTTTTTTTGTTGTTGTTGTTGTTTTTCTGTAAAAAGAAGCCAAGGTAAGGAAAAAAATCAGTCTTGATTTAATCAGGAGTAAGTGCATTGTTTTAAGATGAGGCAGGAAAGAAGTAAATGAGCTCAGTAATGGAGAGATCCCACTTTGGACTTAGGTGTGGCAAACAGAATTAAATTTGCAGGCGTGGAAGCCCTGAGCCTCAGACATCCCATTTGGTTCAGAGAGGGAGGCTCGCTCTTCTCCCCAGCCTTAGGTGTTAGCTTGGAGCAGGTGAAATGGACACAGGTCATTCAGGAACCTTCTTGTTTCTGAACAAATGAAACTCTTGACTGCACTCTGTCAACTGTGATAGCGATGGTACCCCTGCCCTCTTATGTCCTTCCCATGGATGGCTCTGGGGAGCTCTGGGAGCTTCCCCAGACAGAGACAGTGGGGCAGGAACTGCTGGGAGTGACTCCTTGCAATGTTTTCTGAGAAACTGCAGAAGAGGAAACAGTAAAGCTCAAAAAAGAGCTTTTTTTTTGAGGAGAGAGCTTCAAATTTGAGGGAGAACTTTATTTAAAGAAGACCTGATCTTCAGTCAGAGAGAGACCTCAGCTACTCCTGGGGGGACTGAAACTGACTTGGTTGGTAGCGTAGCAGTAAACTGTGTGCCATGAAAGGCTTTTCTGAAGGGAAGTGGGTGTCAGCAAGGCACAAGTTAAGGAAGGGTAAAGTATTGGAGGTGGTAAGAAAGTATCACCCAAATCTGCCAAATAAACGTTGAACAGAGTTGTACCTGTGGCTTGGTAGAGCTGCACTTCTTCACTTCTAAGCTGGGCGAAAGGAATTTTATTGTAATGTAGCCCTGTGTTATAATATCTTAGAGCTGGAATCCTTTGTTTGTCTCATGGCCTATTTGAGACATGAATCACTGTTTCTTCTGGTCGTTAGTAAAACAAAACTTAATTTGGCCTGGGCACTGTACGGATGAAACACGATTGGTAATGCTGTATACATTCACTTCTGATGACTTTATAAATACCAGATGAAATCATTTTTCTTCCTTCCAGACAAGGCAGAGTGCAGCATACGCTCTTTAATGAAAATCAGTCTAGCTGGTTGCTGGATGAGGCCCTCTGTAATGCTGGGCTCAAGGAATGGGGTTTCGTGTGAGCAGATAAAACTGTTCATTCTGAGCTGTTTACTTGTTTAATTCCCTAATTCATTGGTTATTTATCATTTATGTTCATAGCAGAGATTCGTAAAGGGAAAGTCCTTCCCCTTCTTGCCCCTCTCTCCTCTCCCTGCCCCCCCCCCCCAAAAAAAAAATCCAATTATGGTTAATTGAATGACTTCTCTGATCTCCCATTCTCTAAGAAGAGAGATGTGTAATGAATTCTGTAACTTGAACTGGACCTGGATAAATATTTAATCTTTTTAGGACATTCTTTATCTTGGCTATTAGCAAACCTAATTATTTCTCAAAATGAACAAAAGATTGGATTTTCAGCTAAAAACCCTTCTCTCTGTTGTTCTCTCTTTACTGGCTGTCATACTGAGTATGTGGTAGCCACAGTCTTGCGAGATAGACAGGATGCAGATATATGAGGAGTAAACAGCTGTTTTTCCTTTGTGTTTGCTGATGGTTTTAACAAGCATTTTAAACGAGAAAAGCAGGTAGAAATGCAAGAAGTTCTGTTATTTGCTTTCTTTTCAAGCAACCATTCCTTTTGTCTTTTGATGCCAAGTTATGTATATTTTTATTTTCTGATGGATAATATAGTTATGCTTTTTGGTACAGAGCAAGGTGAAATTTCGAGAGATACCAACTCTCTACGTGAAGTTGAACGTGGCCTGAGAAGTTAAAACATTTTCAGTTCTCTCCTGGGGAGCACTGGTCTTGAAACTTATTTTTAATAACACCTTTCATACAAGCAGTAGGCCAGGATGGTAACGCAGCAGCAGTTTTAGCAGGATTTCTGTACCATTCCTTAACGTTTTGTGGGCAGGCAAAAGGCAGGGTGCCAACTCCGAAGGGTGGGAGAACCGCTTGGAGCTCTTGTTAGGGCTCCGTGCAGGAGCCAGCTTGATTAGAGATCTGCATATTGGCTGTATCTCTCCAGCTGCCTCCAGCGAGCCGGGTGCGGAGGCCCAGGGATAGTCCTCCCGGCCACATTCCCAGCAGGAAAGGAGGAGATTGTGAGTTGGGAGGATTAGTGATAGCAGGCAGTTTGGAAGAGCGGGCAAGGCCAACTGGGAGGAATTAGGGAAGGAATCTCCCTGTGGGGCGAAAGGCCCAGCAGGGTGAAAAGAACAGTAAATGTTTAATGTCAATAAAATAACCTGCCGAGCGTGAAACTCTGGTTTAAGAGCTCTCTGCTATCCAGACGGTTTCCCACAATTTGCTCTGGAAAACCTGAGGCCTGTGGTGCCAGAGAAGGCAGACGCAAGTGGCCTGGGGGAGGCAGGGGGCCGTGAGGGGCTCTTCCCACCGCGGGTCCCCTCGGGGGCAGAGCTGTTGTGGGAGAGGGTGAAGTTCTTGTTCCCGGGGACGACTGTTGCTCCAAAACCTGCTGTTTGCTGGGACGAGAGGTGCTTCCAGGGTGAAAACTCGCTCCTTAGGAGGAGACGAGACAAAAAAACAATGAAAAATAATAATAATAAAAAAGCTTTATAAAGTGAGATCAGCATAGATATGATTCATGCAGTAACAGGGGAGGGAGAGGGCCTGGCTAGCACTGCAGGAAAAGTGCTTCCTGAGGGAAGAAAGCAAGGAGATAAGGGAAGCCAGAGCCTCTGCAGAGTCTCTCTCCATAGGGATTTAGCAGTCAGTTCCCCTCCTTGGGGGCTATCCTCCCAGGAGAACGGTGAAGGAAAGCACGGAAAGCAAACTGTGCTACAGAGACCTGAAGTGTTGAGGCTGTGGCTACTGCGGCTAAATAGGTGGCTCATCTGTAGACTGCCTAAGCCATCTGTCGTCGTCCTTTTTTTTTTTTTTTTTTTTTTTTCCTTCCTGCCACATTTCTATTTGTCTGTCCAGAATTGAAATGCAGAAAGCCTGCAGATGGTCACCATTAATTTTGTCACTTGATGCACTTTTTAAAGCTTTTCTGTCAACCTTTTAAAAGCAGATGTGGCTGTTAAAAAAAAAAAAAAAAACTTTTGATCTTTTGGTAGAGGAACCAGCGAGTGGAGATCTTTTTGGACATCTCTTTGGATTTTGATTTAATTTTAGTCTTTAGTGGCTGGGATTGAATTTTGGCATTTTTTTTTAAGCCAAGTCTCTCTCGTAGCTGTATCAAAATTTTGTATAGACCCTGAAAAATCACTTTATCTTCATAGTCTGGTTTCTTTGGAATTTTAGAAATTGTTTCATGACAAAGTATTTTCTATGCATACCTGTTTTTTTTTTTTTTTTTTTTTTTTTGGTAATTCCTGGATGCTGGCATTAGTTGGGATGAATTTGGGCTAGGGATTTTCAAAAATTATCTTCTGCGTGAAAAAGCCCAGCCTTCCTAATGCTGAAGGCAGCCACAGGAATGCAGACAGAACTCTGGAATTTTAGGAACTACATGCACAGATTTGACACTGTAGTTAATATCAGATTATCAAACGAGACTGCATGGCCTCTTAAACTGATAGAAGAAATACAATGAGTTTTTTGCAGCCTCCACATTAAACTTAAGAGTGTTGTTTCCAAACATCTTTCAACATATTTCTTTATGAATTGTGTCTGGAAATCTTTGCACAAGACAAGCCAGGTTTGATCTATTCTATGTATTTTTAAAAATGGTCTCAGAGTATATTTCTGAAAGCAATATATATTTTTTTCTTTGGTTACTTTATTTGCAGGTCAAAATTTATCTGGTTCACTTGACTTATTAGCTTTTTTATAGACGTCTTGTGGACGACAAATATGGCAAACAGAAGTAGCCTCTCCTCCTTTCAGAATGTTGGATCGGGTAATCAATGAATAAAAATGAAGTTTGTTTGTCTTAAATGTTTCTGAATGTGTTGTCTTTGGTCCTTTAATTCTGCTGACACTGAGGTAAGATCAGTGCTCTGCTCTTACTGCATGTTCAACTCATTTTATCAATGAAAAGAAGGCCGCAGGTGTGATATCTGGATATGCTATGCCCAGTCAAGCTGTCCATGCCACTCAGATTGGAATACATATTGAAGACCCTCAGATCAGAGAAGGAGCTCAGGAAGAGTTCAGGAAAGTAAGATAAGAAAGGAAATGGCAAAACAAGAAGTGGGGTGGAGGGGAAGAGAAGCATTTGCTCCCTTGAGATGGTCTGGCTCTTGCACTCCCCACGCGGAGCTCCCCCCGGGCAGCATCAGTTGGAGCGCAAAACAAATTCGGCTACATTCATAAAGTTGCATCCCAAGCATTAACTTAAACAAAACAAACAAGCTCTGGTTTGTGGGAAGAAGTTAAGATTCAGTTAAACATGTGCTGTAGTCCAGCTGGGGTTTAACCTTATGATTGTGGGCACTGCGGCGTTGGAACCAGAAACACAAGAATTGGCACGAGGTATAGGATAGAAAGAGTTGAGTTTGAGTGACTATATGAAGGTATTGTGACCTTTTCTTGCTGTACTTGTTTGGATGTAAAGTACAATGAACCCTTCATTGCTGTGGAACAAGCCTGAAAGTTTCCATGAGCTTACTTGGTGCTTGGCAAAAGCATTTAGCCTTCACTGGATTAAGTGTGTCCTACTGGTATTGCAAGGGAGTAATAAACAATTATTAAGACTTTATTAATTAATGTGTCTGCTGAGCTGTTAATATAGGAGGTAGTGGAATGCAAAAACTTGAGCTTTGAACTTGAACTTGAGTTGTGTTCACATTATGATTTGGGCAGTACATTTTTGATTGGAGATTTAGTGCTCACATTTAAGAGTTTTGTGAAAGGGAAGTGGAAAGAAAGTAGAGCTTATGTTCTGTTGCAGAACAGAAGGGAAGTATCCAAGGCATACAGGCTGTGTTTAATATATATGTACTTTCAAATAACTGTTTTACATCTTGTTCTTCCTTATAACACTACTAATATGATGGATGTTTGATCTTTTTCAGATGACTTGGTTTTGTCTCAACAGTGCTATGTTTAACATGGGTCACATTCTTCCTTTTGTACATTTAAACTTTATCATTGCTATTCATCAGAAGTTGTGAAAGTAATTTTTAAAAAAATGTTACATTATAAGAAATTGTTTTCCTTACAGCAGTGGTAGTTTGGTAGAAAGCCCCATAAACTTAGTGGTTCAAATGTAACTTAGTTTTATCATCACAACAAACATGTTAAATGCATAGGGAATAAAATCTGCATAAAAATCTGCATAAAGTCTACATAAAAACGTTAAATTCTGTGTAGTAGTAAAATGGAGGCTTGAGTCTGAAGCTGCAATAAATGTTTTCAGATGTTAGTACTGAGTTTGTAACTAGCATGCTCTCAGTTGGGTCCACGGTACTCAAAAAATGTGTTTGCTTTCTTCCATAATATTCACTTGTTTTATCCTCTGCCATTCCATTATTTATGTCAGTTACCTTTGCTCTTAAATTATTACTACTATTATTTTCCCTTAAGAATAGAGAATGTCTCTCTATATATGTTGTGCACATAGATTTAACCTAGTTTGCATAAGTTAGAGGTGCTTTTCACAGGCCTGTGAAACAGATGCGTGTTGAATGATGCCCCCAACAGTAATGAGTCGCAGCCTCTTTGCCTTGTTAACAAAGCAGGGCCTGTAAACAAAGACCCTCCTCAAAGGATGTATCGCCCACTTGCACCAGATGTGTGAAACTGGGTTGCCTCATCTCCGCTCTGAAGCTGGGGGCGGGTGGGGTGGAATACAAATTGTGTGTCTAGATTTATGAATTGTCTGAAATGATACTCAGAAAGGTATTAAGGTATTGGCTGTGAGGATTTTAAAAGTGCATTGCATGCGAAGATGTTAGGTTTTCCTGTAGAGTGGCAATCTGAGACGAGGTTTCGCATGAGCTGGCTGAAGTCACAGGTGTAATGTGCCCGACCCAAGAGTAAATCCCAGAAATGATCCTTATTTTCAGAAGCAACACTCAGTGTTGCAGGAATTGACGTTGATGAGTGACTGCCTCATTAGTCTGAAGCACAGATAGCCCCGCATGTCCAAGAAACTGCTCAAAAGGTTAATTGTGCAATTTCAACATCAGCTGATGTCTGAGCAAGCCTGCTCAGGGTCCTCTTATCTACCATAGCAATTGATGCTGTCACGAGCTGGCCTTCTTTCCCTGCTTTCTGGAAAGTGGAACTCGGGACTCTAGGGTGGAACTTGCCGTATAGTTGAATTATGGCATCTACCAACAAAGGTGTCTTCAGTCTATCTCCTCTTCCAGAATATAATTCTGAACATGTGTTAGAGACCTGGAACCTTAAACTGCTGTCATTATTTTTAACGGTCATGTGTTTGATTTATTTTTTTTTTTCTTGCATGAGGTTGTGGAGGCTGGCATGCTTCTTTAAGCTGTCTTTCAACTAAAATGCTATCTGCATTTTGCAGATGTAGTTATGCAGCTTGGTCTTTTAAGAACTTCAGAGCACCAAGCTAAAACACCTTGAAAATCGGACCTCAGTATTGCACTTTTCTTATGCAAAGGCTTACAACCTTTGCATTACAACCATGGAAACATAACAGACTCTTTATGAGCTTTGAATTGGGCAGAGCGCGCTGTTTGTACAGGTCAGAAGAAAAGGTAGCCCACAAACAGCCCAGACACTTCAGCATCCTGAACTTTGAGACAGGCGTTTGGTTCTTCTCTCAGCTTTGCATCTTGCTTTGTACCTCAGTTCTTCAGTTGTAAAAATAATAATAAATAAAGGGGGAAGTAATGTTCCTTACCTCATGGACATCTCGGGAAACTCGGGATTATAATGGCTGTTAGCCACAGTGTCCTGAAATGGATAGGATACCAAAGGGAGAATCTAGTTCCCCCTTTTCTCAGTCTTTAACTGCAAAAATGGGTATTGGAAGGTTACATATGCCTTCCTTTGCTTAATGATCTGAGAGGGATTGATAACAAGCTGCTAATTAATAGGAAAAGTGTTTTTATTTTAAGTTAATGTACAGGCATATGCATGCAAGAGTCTCCTTATTTTCTAAAAACTGTTTTTCCTCTTCTCTTCCTTACAGATTCCAGTGAGATTATGGCAGAGTACAGCCACACACAAAACCAGATGGATTTACAAAATGCTAGTTTGGGAAAGGGTTCTGTGGTGAATTCACTTGAAAATGGTCTCCAGGATATTATGGAAAACCTCAACCCAAAGAAATACTCCTCAAGTCTCAAATTTAAAACAAATGGAGACTATGCTGGTTCTTATTTAACCCTCTCACAACCTGTGCCCGCTAAACCCAGTCCTTCCTCCAGCGTTAAAAATACCCACTCAATTACCAAAATTCAAGGAGGTAAGCTGTTCCCGTGTGACAGCCCATATCTTTCAGATAAGAGTATCTCTGCAAAGCATTTGAATTCTTTATCTGTCACTTCTCCGTCCTTCGGCGGGTACGGTTTGGGAAGGACAGACTTTGATATCCATGCCAGCCGAGAAAATGAAAAATCCCATGGACACGCAGACAAGTTTCACTACTCAAAGTACAGTCAAAAAAACAAATCGTACGACAATGTCTACTTCCCAGGAATGTTGGACACGAAGAAGATCTCCGGCTCTCTTCTCACAATGTGGAATGGAAGCTCAGGGAGTGAACTGATGCTTTCACCTGCGAGCAACTCGGGGGCAGCCAGCATGCCTTCGAGCCCAAAGCAAGGCAGGAGGATGAATATTCAAGATAGTCTGGCTCTTCACGCGAGACCGGCTAAACACAGGGATGTGGTGACAGAGCCTCTGAGTTCACGACCTAGGAAATACTCTGGTGGATCTCTAAGTCATATGGGAATGTACAGTCGTTCCCTGCCCAGACTTTATAAATCAACAGAAAACCAGTTGGTGCCATTGAGTTTGCCCCCAAGAAACTCTCTGGGTAATACTAAAAGGAAAAAACTTGGAGAAAAAGATCTACCTCAGAATGCTTTAGATGCTGATAATTACCTGAATTTTTCTTCTTGTAGCTCAGGGGTTTTGCCACATGCAAATTCCGTGTCAGAGAATAATCCCTATGTTAGTTCCACTCTTAGTGTTCCTCCGAGCCCTCGAATTGCTAAAAAAATGCTTTTAGCTTCTTCCTCCTCCTTTCTTTCTGATGATTTTGATAGATTTGGTCTCTCAGGAACAAGTCCCAGTAATTCTTTCTCCCCTGTGGATTTTGACAGATCATTCTCTGTCAGAAGAAACCTTTCCACTAGTTCCATAGAATTTGATGAAATGGATTTGGAAAGCTTCAGACAGACACCCAACTCACTGCAAACTTCTGTAAGAGAACGGAAGAACAGCATTAGTTCAATTTCTGGAAGAGAGGACCTCATGGATTATCACAGAAGACAGAGAGAAGAGAGACTTAGGGAGCAAGAGATGGAACGTCTGGTAATTTTTCATTTTATTTTTTCCTGACAGTTCATGTTTGCAAAATGCTCTTTCCAGATCTAGCCATTAGAAGGCTACAGTAAAACATAAGCTGTTATGTTTGGAAATTCAGATCTCATCTACTTGAGATGCATTGCTTATTATGGCAGTCCTTGAAGCTAATACTTAAATAGTATGCTGCTTTAACAGCTCATATTCTATCATTCAGCCATCTTAAAAAAAATAATGTCGGGACCCACATAAATTGTGATCATTCATCCTGTGGGCACTGTTAAAATGTCTACCTACGTAAAACCCACAAATTGCACTGAAGGGATCCAGCACTTTTGTTTAGTTCATGGCTGTTCATTTGCAAACTCTGCCTTCGTTGTAAGCTGCTTGGAGTCATGATTGTATGTGCTGTCCTGTGGATTCAAGTATACATTGGTGAAGGTTTTATCAGAATATTATGTAGCATTCAGAACATACAAGGAGAGGAAAAAGTTTCATATCTTTTCTTCCCCTAACAGGATACCTAGCATTTATTTATTTTCAAGGACTACAGAGTCTAACCAACTCTGTTTTCATGTATTAAAATTATACCAATTTTATTGTTCGCCAAGGACTTGAGGTTATTAATTAGGCAAATTTGTGTTAGTAAGCACTTGCCTTAGCTTTGTGACAGTAACTTTGTATTTTGTGTGCTTTAAATACAATTTTATATTTTTGAGGAAAATGAAAATAGGATGCTTCTAAACCTCTCTAGCTTGCATACAGTTGAAGTAGAGCCTGCAGTGAAGCTGACTTCATGCATGCTTATTCCTGTGGCCAGAGAGGGGAAATAGGAGGAGGGAAACCTGAGGAGGGAAGAGCGGTGCTGGTCATTTGAGGTCAGAGACCAGAGCGCGCTGAGTGTGCAGGTCATGGCCCCCATTCTGAGCCAAATGTTTGAACGGATTCAGCTGTGGGCTCATAGTCTGTTCCAATCTGTCCCTCCAGGGCTGGGTGCATCCTGGACACAACCCCAGTTGAGAAGAATTTTTTACGAGGACAAAGTCCTTCATTTTCATTATTGGTCTGCTCAGAGGTGTATTTTTATAAAACACACATTATTGGTTTGCAAGACACCGTCAAAATGCTCGGCTTGGCATGCTTGAAGTCAGACATCTGAAATTCAGGCCCTGATTTAACAAAGCAGTAGGCGTTGCCCCCTCTCCCCGCTTCTATTTGACGTTAGGGTTCGGGCTTTGCCACATTACGTTATGCCGTTGCCACTGGAAACGTTCACAGGCTCCATCTGAAGCTGGGCCTTGTGGTGCCTCAGAAACACGAGGGAGACTTTAAAGGGGGAGGAGAGTCAGTTGAAAGTAGAAGTGATTAAGGTAGCTGAGAAAAAGTTGTTGCCCTTGCCCACCAAAGCAAAAAAACACTAGCTTACATGGGATCTCTTTTGTTCCTCTCTCTTCTCCCTAACATTATTTGACTCCATTTTGAATTTTCTTCTTTTCCAGTCCTTTGGAAAACACGATCTTACTTAATGTTTTGTGTGCGTAAAGTGCTTTTCTTATTATCAGGCATTTTTTTCATTCAGTAATTCTTTAAGTGTGAGAGAGATAATCAGCCATAAAAGGCAACATGTTTATATTTCATTGTATATTTTATATTCCAACTCTTTTGTGGTGAGGGACTGCTGCTATTAGGGGATTGTTTTTGCAATCAGCCATGCTAAAATTTGCCCTGATGTTATATGTGGACGTAAGTGGGGTTTGTTTGTTTTTTCTCACTTCCCAGGACAGTATTTTTTTAAAGTCCTGATACTTTAGGAAGATGCCTGTTTTTTTTTCCCTATGTGTATTTTTTTTTAATAAGATAACGTTTTATTTGTTGCATATAATTTAAACAGGAAGGCATTTCCTTCTGCTTCAATTCATCTTCTCAGCAAGATCCTGCTGTTATTTTTCCTTGTTTTATGCAGTCAAAGAGTTGATAATCAGGGCACTGCCTCATCCAGTGGTCAAGGAATAAGAGAGAATAACCCACAAAATTAGTTCCCAGATCTATGCGAGGAAGGGGTGTATATATAAAAACGCACTCCCCTACTGTGCCTGTAGGAGCTGACATCAGCTGTTTGTACATGCAGGGCCTGACCTGTTTGGTTTCGGCTTTCTCAGTGGACCAGAGCTTGCTGAGCCTTCCCAACAGGGTCTTCGTGCATCCAGATGGAGTTTGGAAAGAGCAGCTCTGTCCAGTCTCACTGGGACAGGGAGAAGGCAAAAGCGAGAGCTGCCCTGGGTTTGCACACACCTGCTTCTAGGGGGACAACCAAGAAAAGCAGTGCTCTTCAACAGCAAAAATGTGTGTTCAGGAGTGTAAGTGACGAGTAAAAGTCCAGGGTGAGCAACTCGCAGATAAACAGCTGGGGAAATGTAGTCTATTTTTATACATTTTTTGGCTTGTACGTGTTGTGCTTTTAAAGCAATGTAGGCAGAGGAAATGTTAAGGACTCTTCAGAGAGCCTTATCGGAAGCGTGACCCTTGACTAGACTGCTGCACAGGCCAGAACACAACGTGGAGCTTGGTTTGCATCGGTTCTGCTGCTCCAGCTCCTGCTGGCAGAGAGCAAGTTTAGGTGCTGTGTTTGCTACCTGCAATTCGCCTCTGAACTTTGGGGCCTGGACATGTTATAGTTTAGCTAAGTGTCTCCCCTTGGTNGGACATGTTATAGTTTAGCTAAGTGTCTGCCATTGGTCTCCCTTTTTTTTTTCTCCCCCTCATAGAAATTATTCTGTGAGATTTACTTGTGAAATCTGTGAAACGTGCTTGCTTTGCTTTTTAACTATGTGTGTTTGTTCCGCTATGTGGAGAAGTTATGTATATACATGTGTGTTTGGTGTTTCTATCTCCCGTTTTCTTTGATTCTCCTTTTATGGCTGGATTTACCAAAACCAGCAGAACACTGGTGTCACTTAGATTGCCAGCCAGTTCACGTCTGTGACTTGAGAAACGCGAGGAACCAGCGTTCCCATTGCAGCCCTCTGCCCAGCCCTAGTGCTGGGAGCTGGGGGAGCAGATGGGCTGCCAGAAGGTTGCTCCTCCAGCAACAAAAGCAGGATCCGTGAGAGGCTCCTTGGGCTTCCTCTCCAGCAGGGCTGCCCAGGCATTCGGTCCTGGTGTGGGGATGTTTATACAAGTTTTAAACAAGTGGAAGTCAGGGTAAGCTGTTGCTAAAGTTAACCCGTGACAGTGACACACCACAGAAAACTTCAACACTGTGGTCTATCTTCCCTGAGACGCAGTTAGTGCTTGAAATTCCTCCTTTAAAAAGATGAAACTCATTTTTTTTCTGTCTGAACTAAAAGCCTGCTTGTAGCAGTTACTGGAATTGAAAGAGAGCTGTTCTGGTCAGCCTTGGAGGAGGTCACGGGACGGCATGGCACAGACATACATATACTCGCATAGATGCTGTTCTGTTTGATACCCACTCTTTTGAACAGCGCCAGCCTCGATAGATTATTGGTGCTGTTTAAGCAGTACAATGTATTTCCTCTAGATGGTGCTAGAAGCTTAAAGATTACTTGGGCAGGCTCTGAAAGATACCTTCCATACGCCAGCTGTCTGTATGGATCTGTAAACATATGTTTATAGTTTTACTACATGCAACATTTATACTTGAAGAGATTTCAGCTTATCAGAGCAATGACAAACCATAATAAAGTTTAAGGAGCTTGTTTTTTTGGTTTTTTTTTTTGTTTTTGTTTTTTTCTCCCCCACAGTCAGCTCAGTATTGTTTTGTACATAGGAAATAATATAAAAGTATTCTGTAAAGTATTCAGCATTGATTCATTACAATTTCATATGCTGTGCTCCTGTGCGGGAGATTTTGGACGTTCCAAAGTGGTGTAGCTTTAAAACTATGGATAAGAGAGCTTAGAGAGCTTATTGATCTCCTATGCTGCTTGGAAAATGTCACATGCATGTTTTAAGAATTATTTTGGCAGTGTATCTTTTTATAGATCTTTTAATTATGCAGTATCCAAGCTGCATTTAAGGCCATAAATGAAAAAGATCTTACTCCCTTACTCTAGAAGGGTAAATAAAGGCTAGATCAAGATTTTTTTTTTCACCACTAATATCTGACAGTCTTTCTACTGTTACAGAATGGCTATATAACAATTTAATTCAGTAAAAAAGTGAGTGCCATACTATTTTTTTTATCAAAATATTTTTGAAGCATCCTTAATCATCCGAAGTATGGGTTTAGTTTAACTTGCCTTTAAAATACAGTGAATAACTAATGGCCAATTAAATGCACGGTTTTATTCCAAGGATATGTAGACGTAATTTTTGCAATTATGTTTTATCAAATGGAACAGGTTGGCCAGATAGAAATCAATTTCAGTAGAACTTATTTTATTTATTGAACTTAATTAGGTGTCATGCTAAAACTTATGCTTTAGACTGTTAGCTTGGGTATAATTTAGAAATGAGGGTCTGCAGAAGCCCTGTAGAAGCAAAATGTCTTGGTCTGAATGAAGGGCTGCCCTAGGCTGAGTGAGGAGAGTTTGTGCTGCTCGGTGCTGAAAGGAGATTCCTCGTGAATGCACAGAGGTATTTTGGGAGCTCCTGCCACTTCGTCAGGAGCCAAATCCACTCCTGCGCATGATGCAGGAGCTAATTCTGCAGCAGCTTTGCTGTGGCTGCCAGGGACCAGTTCAAGCTCTGGCCTTCCTGCTCGCGTCCCTCCGTTTCGTTTCTGTCCGGCTGGGGATGGCGAGGAGGAGCGGGCGCAGCTTGCAGTCTCCCCCTGGCATTGGCTCATGCTAACCTCATGGCCAAACGGCTAAACAAGGGGCAGAAACTATGAAATCTGTGAGGCTGAAGTGACAAATGGGTGCAAAGTAGAGGGAAGAGAAGGGGAAGAATGGCTATAGGGCTGTTTTCAGACCCATTTGAAAGTCTAGCTGTGAAATAAGTTTCTATCTTGGTGTCTGACAAATGTGAAATCATTGGTGCCTTAAACTGTGAGGAAAGTGAAGCCTTTCGCCGGCCTCATGACAGTGGCTTCCTAAAGGTGTTAGTGAGAGAGAAGGTTTGGGGAGATTTGTCCTGCTTTTGCCCGTCTTGCCGCATCTTTCTCCTCTTCTTTGGCTGCTGCACCGAGCTGATGCTGCGAAGCTGGTAGTTGACCTGCACATGAGGTCTGTACAGGGCAGCGCTGGAAAAGTGCTGTTGTTGGTAGCTGAGAAGCAGCAGCAGCAGCAGCCTCCCCTGCAGAGCACGGGAGCCACGGCAGCCCTGATGAGCCATAAAAAATGGAGGCTGCACATGTATTTTTAATGAAATCTTGGGTTGTGCAGCTGCTAAGGGCGCTTTATCTAAAAAGCTTCCTGCTCGCCACAGTTGACATCACCTCTTCGCTTTGGTAGAATTTGTATATGTGACATGCAGCAGATGAGTAAACACCGGGATCGTTGACGTTATTGCTGTGAATGGTGGGAGTTATTTATCTCTGCTATTTCAGAGTATTTTTCTCCACAGTGTGCCAGAGGTGTCTCTTAATGTCACTGTTTATCGGTGACAGAGCAGGATTGTTACTCAGCCTTATCCCATTCTCCTTCTGCACTTAGATCCCCAGCTGTTCATAGATGGTAGGTAGCTCTGTCAGTGCCTATGCCTACAGGGCTGAAGCTGCCAGTGCTGCAAGTTCGCCCCTGGGCACCTCTCTGCAGAACAGCTAAAAGAGCCAGGGAGCATCTATGGAGATGCTCTAGTTTAGTAGAAAAGACACTTTACGAGTAAACATCCTGAAAGAAGGGAGGGTAAAATTGCTTGGGGCTTGATTCAACACTCCTCCCTCCCCCCAGAATCAATTTTAACCCATTTTGTTTCCTTTGACATCCCTTTCTTCTCTGTGTGTTCAGCCTCACAATCAGCACATTTAGGATTTCTTGTAAAATCTCTGAGTGGATTTTCCATGTGCTACCATTTCTGTATTTTTTCATTGCAAGGGTGCTTTCCTGACCGGGTGCTTGACTCAGAAATTCATGCTGGAACAGTTAAATGCAGGTGTGCTGGAGCTGGAATGAGCTGGCTGAGATGAAATGATGAGAACAGAGTGTATAAAATAGCCACAGAGCTTCCTGTCTGTGAGCCTCCTGGCGCATGTCAAAATAGAAGCGAGAGGTAGCGGCATTTCTGTAATGTGTCTGAAAGCTGATCGGGAATTTTTTGAAGACTGACAGAGATTTTCCTGTAATTTTTAAGTTTTCCCAACCATGTGAGACTTTAGAGGGGAAGAAAGATTCTCACAAAGGGATATGTTTGCACTAAGAACTTCTTACCATAGCGTTTTGGCTAGAATAGGCAGCAGTTGCAATTTAAACCCTACTTTTTCCTGTTATTATTGAAAGAACAGGAGGCTGGCAGGGTGGAAAGCGATAAATGTTGTTGTGGCAGGGAGGGATGATGTTTTATATTCTCACGCTGTGCTTCCCCTCCGCAAACCGCTTTGAGGATTGTATTATGGGGCCAGACCTGGTGCTGTCACAACAGCACAAGCCGCGTAATTCCCGGAGGTACCAGCCAACACTTGCACAGCGCTTTAGGAATTGGGTCGCGTGGCCAAAAGCCTTGGTAAGAGGGAGGATAGAGGCTTTGGAGGGGAAGGAGACCAGCCTGGGAGTTTGGTGGTGGATGCATGGCGGGAACAAGGGTTTGGGGAGTTAGGATTAGGTTTGTTTGGGGTTGATGCATCTCTGGAGCGTCTGCTGAACCAGATATTTCATGGAAATTTTGAGTGAGGAATTGCTACCCCAAAGCTACCCAGGGCTTCAGTAGTTTCCATAGTTTATATCTGGCTCTGCTGTTCCAGGTGACTTCAGAGAAAAGTGCAAGAAACCTGCAGTGCAAACCCGGAGAAACGCTGCTGCTTGAAGGCAAAGCTTTTGACTCACAGCTCTTTTTCAGTTGGGTAGTGCTTGGAAACAGATGGGTTCAGGGTCTCTGTGAAGTGTGTAAGTGTGGGTTAGTTAGCTGTGGGTGATCTGGGGTAATGTAAATGTGTGATGCGTTTGGCCATGTAATCTTCTGACCATAAAGAACCAGATTCTTGTATGCTAGTGTTAAATCTTCATAGCGCTCTAATGGTTATTTAAGAGAAAATGGAAACACACTTGGCCCTAACTCTTGCTTGATTCTTGCTATCACTTGCTACTGCCTTTAGGGTGTTAGGATCATAAGAAATAGCCTTTTGCAAATCCTGTTTGAAAATATATTGCCAGGTAGAACATGGAAACTGAATGCTGCTGCAGTGGTTCGGGGAAAGGAGGCTGATGTTTGCTTGTTTGGGGCTTTATTTTTAATGTTTAATTTTATTTTCAATTAGAAATCAGAGGCTTTCCTAGAAATAAGAATTGTGGTAAATAGTTCAGGTGTTAATGCCAGGCATGGAACTTTCACAGTGATGTTTTTTCCTGCGGAATTTTCAGTAGGCTTATGGTAAGCAATTTTCAGTTTAATTTATTGTTTTTTCTTTAGCGAAAGAAACATGACATTATGTAGGTATACCATGCCTTAAGAATGAGAAGCTCAAACAGTTTGATCTGAAATAGAAGTTAAAGGAAATTATGCATACGATAAAACAAAACAAGTAAAACATTTAAATCCATTTCATTAAGTATCATAAAGATTTAAAAAAAATCAGGAATTAAATGTTTACTGGAACTTGGAGCATGTCAGGTCAAAACTGACGAAGCTATTCAGATTCTCAAGTTTTAAATGTTTATGTCTATGTGGAATTTGATGTAACTGGTAAATATTTTTCCCATTTTGCTACATTCAACATCTTTTGCACTTTAGCTGTGGTGCTACATTTATGCTTGTAGGGATTTGAACAGGATGTTTCAAAAGTGGATTAATTGCCTTGCCCCCTCAAGGGAATCAAAGTTTATAGAAAATCCTCCAAAATCAGCAATAAATGAGTTCATGGAAAGTCTGTGCAGTGTTTCACAGTTTAGTAGGAGTATAGCGTAAAGTACAAAGCGTGTAGTTAAGAGTGGAACAATTGGCAATTTATAAAGTAAGCTAAGTGGACACAGAAATTGGGTTTGCTTAAAGAAACATGAATAAACAATATTAAAGAGAAGTAAATATTAGCACATTATTAAGGTAAATAGATACTTGTTTCTGGGGAATGTACGTTTTTTTTTAGGATTTTCATATATGATATCTTTGGTTCTTCAAGTTATATAGTACTTATTTATATGAATCATGAATCTGTTTATTATCTTTAGCTGTTAGAGGCATACATGGAATTGCACGACTGTAATCTTTTTATCTTTTTTTTTTTTTTTAAGAGAAAACCAGTACATTTAATTTTGACTTAGTGATATATCCTTCTTTTAACTAGGAGCGTCAGCGGTTGGAGACAATCCTCAACTTGTGTGCAGAATACTCCAAACCTGACAGTGACCCTGCTACATCTACAACAGTTGCTGATGTTCAAAAAATTAACAAAGAGCTTGAAAAGCTTCAGCTATCAGATGAAGATTCAGTGTTTGAAGATTCACAAATGAATCTTGAAACAAGGTTCAGAAACCACTTGAAATCATCTGCAAGTGATTCAGATTTTTCGGAGCTGAGCAATCACAGTCGCAGTGCAGGTGCTTTCCTTTCCTCTAGAGGGTTGAAAGGTGATGAACACTTCAATGACACCATGAAGTCTCCACCTTTAGCTGCTTCTGGCTTCTTGAAGGATTCCACTGAGTCTTCCTACCTAAGTATCACACCAAAGGTAACACCGTGTGGAAAGAAATACTTCAATCTAGGATTGCATACTTGAAATTCTCCTATACAAGTCAGTTTTCAAAGCAGGGGTTGCAGCTGGGGTGGTTTAGGTATGAACCTTAATCTCAGAGTCCATCCAGCTTTGTAGTCACCACTAGAAATAGCGATGATTTTTATTTGCTATAATACAATCTATTTACATTGGAAGTTTTTCAAGGCATGTATTGACCAGGGAGAGGTTTTTCTATTTTCCATGGAAGAATGGGAAAATGGTTTAAAAATTTAAAGCTACCTAGATAAGCAGAAGTATCAGAAGTCCTATTTTGAACTATTACTGTGTGGAGGTTTCCAGGAGAGGGAAGTTCTGCCACTTCCTCCTAGGCTTAGGTTCTTCTTTTCTGTAAAGAGAGCTCATATAGTTGTGAAGAGGGAGGAATTGCCTGAACTGAATTTACTGCCCTATCCCCTTCCCCTGGAGTGGACCAAGCCACTTGTTTAATCAGCACTGCAGGGCAATTCCTACATTTGCAATAAAGGCAATAGTTCTTTAAAAAAATAAACTAAGAGCATTTCTGACAATTGAAACATTTGATTTCTGGTTTCTGTACAGGTTTTCAAGCTGTTGCCATCTGGAGGTCTTCCCTTCAGCTAAGACAGCAACAGCCTAGTTCATGGAGTGAGAAAGGCCTTTCATTTGCTTTTAGATCAGATCCCAAGTTCTCCTGTATTAGACAAGCCTTATGGCAGTTATCTGCTGGTAGGCTTTGTGTTAAAGAGCTGTAATCAATAGTTAGAATGAAGATCTTGAGAAGCAGAGCCAGAGTAGCAGGTTTCTGTTTAACAAAGCACATATTAAAAATATTTTCTACGTTTCTCCTTGTTACTGTGAGAGTGTATATATACACTATATTCACTATGGGTGCATGTCTTACATAAGTTTTACTTTTCTTTAACTTGTATACATGCTTATGTTCAACAGAAGTATGTGTAAAAGAACAGATAGAGAAGTAATAGAAAAATGTTTCGTCTTACAGAAGGGTACTTTTCTGGAACTCTGCTGAGTTGTTCAGGGTAAAAAAGATGTTAAAGAGAAACCTGCTGTTACGTCTTTACTTAACCTTACCAATGCTTTCTGTATTTGAAAGTTGCTAACTCATTTCATTAGGCTGTTACTCTGCTCTTGCATTTCCCTCGCATTTGTGTC
The DNA here is from genome assembly GCA_013389825.1 of Crypturellus undulatus. Lineage (NCBI taxonomy): Eukaryota > Metazoa > Chordata > Aves > Tinamiformes > Tinamidae > Crypturellus > Crypturellus undulatus. The sequence continues at coordinate 82,494 of VWPW01027362.1, read as the reverse complement.
TGTTAATGTTTTTCGACCGAGTCAAAGATCCTATTTTAAATCCCTGTTGGAAAGTGGAAACTGAAGATGTTATGTCAGCATTATCCGAACAGGATACCGGACAAAAGGAAGCTTTCCTGCTGGGATTACTAATGCTAATCAAGGAGTATCATTCATGCAGTGTGAAGGGATGATCAATTACGTCCAGAGAAAAACAGTAGCAAGCAACAGTGCTAGTGAAACGTGGCTCATTGTTTCAAAACATCAGGGTCAGATTTGTACATGTCAAAATATCTGCGCTCAGAATAGCCATGCAGGAGCTGAACTGCCTTTGAGCAAGGCTGCGTGGTTGAGGGGGGAATGCAGAGCCCTGCATGCAGCCCCCTCCTAATTCTCACTGGAAACAGTATGTGAGCGACCTTGCAAAAGTAGCCTTGAGTCCCTGGGGTCAGGTGAACATGAAGAATACTTATGAAACACAGCACTATTTAGGCTGTCCTGGTTAAATAAGGTCAAAATATTTTCTTAATAATTTTTTTTCATTCTTGTCACCGTCATCTAATACATAAATAGAAATGAAAAGAGTGATGTTAGGGATACTCCTTCCATCAGTGTTAACTAGGAGAGAGGACCAGGTTTTGTCTCTGCTTTACAAAAGATGCCGTCTTTTGTTATAAAATGTCATATTCTACATCCTGTTTTTTGTTGTATGCACAGCTAAAATACACAGAAAAAGTATCTTCACCTATTCTATTTTCATAAGGTAAAACTGGACTTTCTACAACCTAAATAGCACAGCATGTAAAGTACTGTCAAGTGCTAGATTTTAATAACTCCTAGAGTATGAATAGTATTTACTGTTCAGTATACTATTTAATTCCAGTGTGTGCAAGTACTGTGTTTCTTTTGTACACTAAGTATACAAATAGCAATATAGTGGAATGACATTTGTAATGGGTTCAGAATGGGCAATACAATACTTGTCTAACAGAAATACAGTATGAAAGGGAGAAAGGAAACACAGGGTTTAATGTCTCTAACAAATCTCTTGTAATGTATGACTGCAGGTGCCAGAATGCCTTAGTGATGAGCAGAGAGGGCAGGAGCTTGGTCGACTGGAGGAGGAGCGCATAGTGATACTGAATAATTTGGAGGAGCTTGAACAGAAGATCAAAGATTTAAATGACCAGATGGATGAGTCCTCAAGAGAGGTATGAAGTATGAAGTTTTAAATGCCTTACTTATTGTATATATCTCATAGCAAGCATCTGTTATGCTCTACAAGTATACTGGAAACTGGGACATGTACATACCCTTCAAATTCTCTGCATTTTCACCCAAAGTAGGTACACAAAAGTAGTCTTCTACTATCAAGGTTATTTTTCCCTAGCAAGGAGAACACAACACTCTGGCCTTTCCCAGCTGTAACCATTATACTCCTAAATGCAGTGATTACAACCACTCCTGTTTGTAGAGTGGTCACTCAATTGATCAAAATACTTTGTGGCATTTGGGAGTTTTATGGTGGGATCTCATGTGACCATTCAAAGGGAAAGGAAGTGCACTAACTTCCTTTTTATCCTCCTTGTCCTTACATGACAAGGTTATGTGGCCCTCTTGACTCCTGGAATCTCACAGTTGAAGACTAAGCTAGCCAGGCATTTAGGCTGTGCTTACTCCAATTATCAGCAACAGGAAAGAAACAGCTGTTCCAAAAGGGTTTCACAGAGCCTGTGTGCGGATAGCTAATATAATATCAAAAAGGAGGAAGCACAGGAGAGAAGAGTTAGAAAAGAAATAGTTTTGAAAAAAGAATCCTTAGACTAAAGTTGTTTTGGGCTTTGTTTTGCAATATTGTATGTTGCAGCTTTACTTTTCGTCTCAGACTTATGATTTTTTTTTTTTTTAACTTCCTTCCTTTTTTTCTGTGGGATCAGTACTTTTTTTATTTTCTTTTTTAACGTTCCTGTGTTGTGAATAATCACCAACTTACTCCCCTTCCTGCAGAAAAAAAAAGTTTATGTCAAGATTTCTTCTTAATCTGGACTGCTTCTGAAAAATGTTTTGTGTTCCTAGTTGGATATGGAATGTGCCCTTTTGGATGGGGAACAGAAATCTGAAACAACAGAGCTTCTGAAAGAGAAGGAAATTTTGGATCATCTAAACAGGAAAATAGCTGAACTGGAGAGAAATGTTATTGGTGAAAAGACAAAGGTAACCAAACTCTTTTAGCTACCTGTGTTCTCTGCTTCCCTTGGCCTTCAAAATATATTTATATAATTGATGGAGGTTCTTTTTTGGTAGTATGTGTAAGTAAATTTACTTCAGACCTGTAGAAGAAAATAGTTCTTTCATAAATACTACCCCTTAACGGTCTTGTTTCCCAATGCATGCTTGGCAAGCAGAATACAGTATGCTTAAATAAGAAGATCTGACTTACAGTGTAGATATTTTAGGTTAACAAAGAATCTGCTAGGACTTAGACAAGAGTTGTCTGTTTCAAAGGACAGTATTAATTGAACTCTTTCACAGTGTTTTCCAAGTTATGGCTTATACATTTTGATTTATTGAGGTTTTTTTTTTTCAGCAAAGGAGTAGAATGAAAGAAGGCTGCTGTTTCAGAAATGTTTTTTTTCTTTTATTATATAGAATGATAGATGATACATCTGTCAAATGCATAGTTTTAAAGTAATTATGTTTTACTTTTGTTGGATGTCAGTTTTAGTACTCTAGAATAGTCTCTCTGAGATTAAGTCAAAGGAATTAATTAGTTCTCCTGTCTGCTTGAATATTCAGTTGCTCTCAAATATGCAGTTATGTCTACAAAATATGCTAGTGCTATGATGAGATTTTAAGTATAAAAATAGAAAAGGACTGTAAGGTAAATTTTCATCTTCAAACCAGAGAGAGATTGTTTCCTGTAGTGCGCACTCTGTGGGGTTTTCAGCCAGCAGTTCCTGTCTTGATAGGATGTTCCATGGCCATTTAATATCTCAAGGTCAGATAGTTTTTCCAGGATGTTCAGGCAGTAAATTTTACTTTTTACAGGGAAATTTCCTACCTCAAAATTTTAACCTGTCACTTCTGTGAAAAACTCTAACTAGCTATTTTATCCTCCCCGCCCTTTTTTTTAATACTTGCAAGAAATATTGGAAGCCTTTTGTATTCTGTGTTCTCTGCTCTTGCTTAAACAAGTTGCACTTCTTTAGCTCTTTCATCCTTCCCATTTAATTCAAGGCTTATTTTTTTTTTTTTTTTTTTTTTTTTTTTTAAACTTTTGGCCCTGAGTTTCTATGTACCCTGTTAGGAGCCTGAAAACTATTTTGCATCTGTACTTGCTCAATGTGTATCTTAGAGATGTTTTCCATTTTTGATATTTTTTCTATTTTAGTCTCGAGGTTCAGGGAAACCAATGCAAATTATTCTGAAACAGTCACATTTCCTTGCAATCATATGATAGGCTGTATAACATCTTTGTACTAGTGTGTAATGTTTAAAAAAACTAAAATGGCAAATGTAGTTACAAATGTCCAGTTGAACTGAAATGTGAAAAACAGCCTAGAGAAAGGACTTCTGTTGCTTAAAGGCAGGTTCACTTAAAACATTTCCTTTATTATGCAGTATAGCCCTGGTCAAATCCGTTACAGTAATTTTAGTCCCTTCTCCTGTGTTCCCTATTAAAAAGTAGGAAAAACAAACTAAGCAACTAAGCAAACAACTCAATCTTTTGAATGCTTGCACTAGAGTCAAACCTGTGACTCACTGGAAGAGAGGTAACAGATTTTGTTCTGGAAGATGTCTAAAAGGATTACATAAATTTGAAAGTTTAAAAAAGAAGTGGGAGACAAACAACCTGCAATGAACAGGCAAAATATCATAAAGCAGCAGCTGAAGTGTTTTGGAGAAAGCAGTATGTGACAGCACAACAGATGCCAGTCATAATGCCAACAGATAAACAAGTTCAGTCTCACTGAAAACAACATTTTTTTTTTGTTTTAATTTTTTTTTTATCTTATTGTGTGTATGTATACGTTTGAGGTCACAAATCCTGCATATATGATCCAAGATAGACAAAGCCTTGGCTCTTCAGTAGTAAAGTGCCAAACCACCACAGAAAAGCAATGAGCAGGTAGTAACACTAGGTGATACTTTTTGCTGGAATAAAGTTCAACTTAAGGCCACCTTTAGAGAATTATGGCCCAGTTTTTGACTGGTAATAGCCCTCTTTCTGGTGTTAAGTTTTGCATTTTTCTTGCAAAAGGAAGTGTTCTAATGCCTACATAGGGGCCACAATGTTTTTTTACTTAAGTATTTCACCCGTAATAATAATGGTGCCCATAGTTTTGGTGATGTATCCATCAAGATAATCAAGAAATTGACTATGTAAGGTAGTGTCGTCTTGAAGTGAAATAGATGGATCTCCAAACGATGCCAGGGTATGGTGCAGTACATGATGGTACTTGCCCCTGGAATACCTCTGGTGACTCGAGTCTCTCCAGGAATTTGTCACTGCTCTCAGCACCTGTTTGACAGGAAACCCCTGCCTGGCTGTGTTTCTTCCGTACTGATGCACCTGTTTGAAAAACTTGTGGAAATTCCTGAAAAGAGACATCACAGACCGTGATATAATTATTGGGCTATGGATGTACTTTAAATAGCCTGTAAGTGGAGGACTTTCTGCTACTTTCTACCTATTTTTGATGTGTATATATATATTTGTTTTTATGACTTATGCATGGCTTATTTGATGAGGACGCAAGGCTTTGCCAAACTTTACAGTCTTGAAGTCCCTGTTTAAAAAGAATTTTCTAGCCCTTGTGATAACAAGATGGTGCTTGTGAATCATGCGAATTAATTGCAAAATATACCTGAAGACAGAAGGCAAAAACAAATAACCTAGATCTCTTGCTTCTTCTGCCCTTACTTCTCCTATAGAGGTATATAATATGTATGTTTCACAGACGTATGGTTGTATTTATACTTTCTTAAGGCAATTTTGCTATTTTTGACTATTTCATGTTTTCTAAACATTTTTGCTTTGGCCTTATTGACAGCATTTAGAATACTCTGTCATTAACCCTTCAAAATATAAAATAACCACCCTCTTTCTAGGCCAAAAAGAGAAACTATGACATGGAGGAAAATAAAAGATTAGAGGGAAAGGAAACTGGGAAAGGATTGCCTGGCACTTTGTGCCAGGTGATATACAAGAGGAAGGAAAAGAACAGGTTTCGGGAAGGTGTGAAATAACTAGAGCGCCAGTATTTAGTGCGAATGCTTGTGAGTTTAATTTTTGGCAATGCCAGGAGGTACCTTGCCAGTGGTTTTGTGCCTCTTGCTGTAAATGGGGCATGGATACTGTGAATGTGTTGGGACGCTGCTGGGTACGTTGCGTTCTGATCTTTCCCCAGGCACATCAGCCCTACCGGTGCCCTATGTGCCAGGACTGAACAGTGATGAAGACTGAAAGAATTAGGGAGGAGGGTTGTGCGATAATGTGGGTCAGTACTAATAAGTCAGTAGTAACACACGCAGCTTGAAGCTCTTCTGGACAGGGCTTTGCTGTACATTCTGACAAAATTATTCTGAGCACAGGCTGCCTGAGAGAGAACCGAATGAACAAGTGAGCCAGTCAGCCAGGCTCCCTTTTTCCGTGTCATCCGGACCCTGCTTCCTGCAATTACCGCAGTGACTGTGTCAAATCACGGTACTGGACATATGCAATAATGTTACTATTGTTTTGAGTGAAAGAACACCTCAGTTCCACTGTGCTATTTACAGTTATGACTTCCTTGCGATTACTCTTAGTCCAGAATTGACATTTATCTGAGGAAACTGGAGAAAATCTTACTTGATTTTGTGTTCTCTGGATTTGCAGAGTACTGTCTTTTGATATACCACTTCCTTAGTATGGATAGCTTTAAAGTGTGCGGTCTAGTGAATGTGGAAAGGATTTTTAATGTCTTCCCATGCCTGGCATCTCAAAGTTAAAGTAATAACTTGGGATTAAAAGTAATAATACAGCATGGGAAAGAAATAATGTATTAGTGAATATAATAAAAAGGAATAACTCCAAATGAGTAATGAGTTCAGCTCCTAATTCCTGACAGAAATTAGGAGCAGCTGGCATGGCTAACTGCTCCGAAAAAAACATGGCTTTTTTTTTTTTTTTTTGGAAAACATTTTATTTTGTTGCAATGTTTTTGTGGTTATAGTTTTCAGTCATTAACAGAATATCCCAGTGCCGAAGCATTTGAAACTCACCCTCTTTGCAAAATCGTTATTGCAAAGCCTTGCTTGATCTGAGCCAAGGAAAGAGCAGCTGTCTCGTAACCCAAATTAAGAGGGACACCAGCAATTGCAGTTAAATATACCAGTGATCTCTCATGAGTCATTTTTCTGTATTCAAAATTCCTGTTGGTGTTTATCCGAATGAATCGGATAATGACGGATTTTTATATTGTAGTCTTTTAAAGTCTTTCCCGGTCAGCAAAGTGTTTAAGTATAGGTATTAAGTCGATGAGTTATCTCGTCTATAATACTAGTCAGCTCCTTATGACAAAATACATGAGATGAAGTATCCTGAGGAGGCCACATAAGATTAAGATACTAATGAGGAAAAATAATGCTGTGAACAATCACAGAGAAAAATCTGAATTCCCCAAAATATCTTTTAAGACAGCCGTGAGAGAAATAACAGTAGAAAAGGGTCAACCAGTAAAGGAAATCCTCTTGTTATCATCTAGATCTTGAAGACTCTACAGAATTTTAATTTTCTTGATTAAATTGTTTGTTTTGGTTTGGATGATTATTTCCCCGTCTTCTGAATTCATGAAGGAACGGTACAGTAGAATAAGGGGTTTTGTTTGTCCCCCTATCCGTGCAGCAACGTAACACGTTGCAATGCTCAGAGAATGAGCTTGGAGAATCCAGAACACTTCAGTTGTCCTAGGAGCAAGTTTATGCATGTAACTGTTGTGATTTTTTACTTCTAGTAGAGGCATTGCTTAGCCTCATTTAAAATGCTTTTTAACATTAGTTCTATACATACATATGAAACAAAATAATTGAAAATAAATCTTTCCAACCAACTCCATAACTGTTTAATCTGTTGTGATACATGATAAATTAATTAAATCCATATGCAGTAAAAAAAAGGAAATGCCTTCTCCCATCACGTTATTCTCCTTTTCTTATGCCTGACATACATTCCTTGTCTGTTAATACCTTCTTTCACGAAACCAACAAGAGTTCAGTGACAAATAACCGAATCGTGTGAAGTTTACGCTTCTCTCCTGAAATTGATAAAGGAATGCAGGAAAGTAGTCTTGAAATATAGAGGAAGAACATAAGCAGACCCTACTGTATACGATCTGTATCTTTTCAACATTATTTTTAATCAAAGTAGCATGTAGTCCTATTCCATTCACAAATAGTCATAGCTTTGGAAATGCTTTCAAGGGTGATGGAAGTACTGGATGGTCTCAGATGTAAAGCTTTCCCCAGCTGAACTGTTTGCCTCATGAGTAGCCATCAAAGAGCAGATAACATTTCCCCATCAGCCCTCTCCTAGGGAGTAAGTTACTTTTTTGAATATTGTCAGCAAGAGTTAGACCAGTTCCATTAGTGAGTTTTTAAGGCAGATTCTTTTCTGAAGATTCCTCTTCTGCTATCTTTCCTCCCAGATGTGTTTGCTGAATGAACAAACTGTTTTAGCATTACGTCACTTTCAATTGGAAAGAAATTATTTCCATAGCATGTTTCTTCTTTGCTTCTAGCTGACACTTCTGTTTGCTGTAGACTTTTGGAAAAGGAAGGGGAAGTGTTCTTTGGGGCGTATAAAAAAAAAAAAGAAGCAGTTGGTAACTTAGAGGTGAGTTGGGAAACTCTTTGGACCAAAGAACTGTGTATGTTCCACTTGCTTGTCAGAAAAACCTGTGAAAGTTTTGACACTAGGTTATCCATGTTGGACAGAAAGAGCACGCACGTATGAGGCTTGGTGGTAATGAGATCCATGTAATTAAAAACTATTCTGATAAAATACGACAAGATGCAAGTGACTTGGCCTGAAAAAGATGCTGGAGTATTTCAGACTTGAGCATTTAAAGCAGAAGAGACTGCCGTTTGGAAAGTAATTTGTTTTATTGATTTATGGCCTGTAGGGTTCTTTGCTGTTTCTCTTTTTCTCTGATAATAACACCAATATTTTATTTTATTTTATTTTATTTTATTTTATTTTATTTTATTTTATTTTATTTTATTTTATTTTATTTTATTTATATTATAAAAATAAATATAATGTATTTGCTATTGTAATGTTGCAGGGTGATTCCCATTCACCTAGCTATACAGTCCATTTCACAGTGGCCTGGTAAAATAGTTGTGTTTCTTCCTGTTTTTTATTTTATATTTCAGTTTTATATGGATTTTTAGAAGTTCTCTACCTGTTTTATGCACACTGACTCATTTCTGCAGAATCTAACAGCATGTGTGGGTAGGTTGCTTCCAAAAGGACATACGTGCACACTGTTTTAAAATTTTAACCTGCCTGCAGCAGAAGAATTCGGTGAATGGCAAATGGAAAAGCAGTGCCTCTTCCTCAGGGAAGAGATGTGGGGACCTGCTGCGGTTTAAATAGCAGCGTCGATCGATATACAGTGTCCTTAACCACAGGAGACAGCACTGAAACAATTTGTGTCTCTCATTTCCTTTGTGCCCATTCTTCTTGGGACTGTGACTGTCCTCAATGCTTTCCATTAATCTTCTCCCTGCCTTCAGCGTCTGTGGGCTATTTTACATGCGCTGCCTATATGCTCTTTATTATCTCCTAAAATCCTAAAGGATGAATTTCTGTAGTGTCCCCTGTTCATCGTAGATGGCCTGTGTTCATACCCATGGGAACTCTGCTACCATCAGTGACTGTACCCTTGAGGGATACTGCACCTCACTTCTTTCTGCTGCTTTCCCTAGTGATCACAACGGATTGAAGTTTTCCTCCAATAGCGTGAAAAAAAGAACCCAAGTCAGTCTTAGCTTCAGAATCCCACTCTCTATTCAGCTGTTGCTCACAGGTTCCTACTGCGATTAGACAATACACTAAGATCAGTGGACGTACTCACTGAGCTAGTCTTCATTTGGGTGGAAGCGACGTTAAGAATTCAGTCTGACCACAGTTAACCTGACTGTGGAATGATCACTGGGGCTGGAAAGCAGTTCTTACAGAAAAGCCTTTAATGTGTACAGGCTCCTGTGGTAAGACAGGGATGAGCAGCCTGAACACGAGTTTTATTCACAGCTCTGAACTGATTGTTGTTGAACAGACTGCTTAGAGACAGCCGCAGGCCTGCTTTGGTTGCATCTTGCACATAGCTTACAAAGTTATTAATCTTTTCCCTTCTAAGTGAACTCTCCTTGATCAGTTTATAGGAGAGACTGTGTGGGAAAAAAATACTAATTATTCAGTTCATTTATTTATCAAATTATTTATGTGGACTACATGAACGTAACTAACACAGAATTAGAGATACGGGTGAACTTAATTCCACAGCTGCAAAACATGTATTGCCTCTCAGTGCTGAAAGTGATATTTCCTGTGAAGACTGCACATTTCGAAAGGAGCCAGTGTGGTGGCTCTGAGTACTTCCTATGCTATAAACAGACCAGATGAGTATCACTTTCAGTCTCAAAGGAATACCTTTCTAATTTCTAGAGGGAAGTAATACTATCTCTAGCCTGATTCTCAGTTTTATGCTCGCTGATAATGTCTCTGCACACTTGGTTTTGACTTGTTAATGAGTGAATGTGCTTGGTGCAGTGCGTAGATACAGAGAGCTATGAATGGCTTCACAGTCATGTCACTCTAGGCAAGGTCACAGAAGTCCTTGCTTCAATTAATTAGTGCTTTCTTCCCTTTCTTCTCTACTTCACAATGAACAGATGTAGGCTGAGTCTTAAATGGGCAGAAAGGTTTGTAACTGATTTGTGCTTAAGTTTCCTTTGGTGCTGGAAGTTTGCTCAGGAACTGGGGGACCGAGGTTTTTGAGATCACATCTCAAGGCTTACCTGCCTCTCTGTCTATGTGCAATTTGCACGTGGTCCAACCTCTTTCGGAGCGCTGCTTCTGTTGTTGTGACAGAAGCCAGTGCAGGAAGCCCAGGTAACTGAATATGTTGGCTCAGTGGCTCATTTTTACAGGCTTATAAAAGAAAAAAAAAAATCTTTCCTGTGTTAGGCATTTGGGTGGCATTGGTGCCTGTGGAAATGAAAACAGCAGACCTGGGAATTTGGTTTGCACTAGGCTTGTATGCGAGTGCTGCTTTTTGTTATTTTTCGATACTGAGAAAATGAAATCTGATCCCCTTTTGATTTAGAGATAAAACTATGAAGAAAGGAAACTAATATGTTTGTTACTGTGCTTCTACCATGATTGAGAGTTTGAGAACNTTAGGCATTTGGGTGGCATTGGTGCCTGTGGAAATGAAAACAGCAGACCTGGGAATTTGGTTTGCACTAGGCTTGTATGCGAGTGCTGCTTTTTGTTATTTTTCGATACTGAGAAAATGAAATCTGATCCCCTTTTGATTTAGAGATAAAACTATGAAGAAAGCAGGCAACTAATATGTTTGTTATTGTGCTTCTACCATGAATGAGAATTTGAGAACCATGTCAGGAACAATGAAGAGAAGTTTTGGAAAAAAGACCATCCTGCAAATTGAAAATGGCAAGTTCCATAGGCTAAAAGAAATTTCCTCTTTACGGCATGTGCCACAGAGTGCTGAAATATCTGATCATATGGCAGTTGCTTATCCAAACACTTGGTTTTAAGATGAATTAGAGTTGTTACAGGAAATAAGACAAATCAGTGGAGACACTGTCAGAAATCAAATGTTCTTGAAGCATCTGAAAGACAGACCTGGGGTATTTGGGCTGATATTGTGAGTTTTTGTGTATTAAGGAGTGTTGGACACCATCTGAGAAGAGATGCATAACTACAGAGCAAAAAGCAGAAGAAAGGAACTGTATCAGCATGACTCTAGAAGATGTCAGGAGGACCTGGACTTCAGAGACTATTTTATTTCTTCAGCTTTTATGGCATATCGGGCATATTGTTGTTTTTCCAGTTATGGATTGTCCAGTTGAAGAAAATGAACCAGGTGTGTTGGCCAGTGCAAATAAAAGTAAATGGCCTTGACAGAGTTCTGTGTGCTCTGATCTATTGGTTCTCAAGTTTTGCTCCAGACAAGTATTAGTTCAACAAGGTAGTTTTAAGTCATGTGCAAACAGTCTTCCAAACAGTAAAATATGCAGTATTTTATTACCACAGAGTAAAGGTCAAAGGCTTTGCAGGGTGCTAAGCAAGGTGGTGAGTACCAGAGGAAACCTGCACCAGTTAAAAGAGCTTGCAGATTGGTAGAGCAAATCCCAGAGAAGTTTTGGCATCCTGAAGCAAAGGGAGTCATTTGCTAACTCATACTGTTTCTGCTGCAAGAGGATTTCCTGGCCCAAAGTTACATCTTCACAAAGCTCTCAGTCTGTCATTTCACCGCTTGCTACACATACTCCTCTGTGCAGAAGTGCCCGGGCATGTAATTCATTCCCTGGTAGTGCCAGTTTCCCCCCTCTGCCAAACTATAGTCACTTACCCTCCTTTTCTCCTCCCCAAAAGCTTCTCCTTTCTTTGTCATTCATCAGCTCTCTAACATGGCTGCCTTTTCCTCACTTTTTTCACTTTTTTTTTTTCATTTGGTCAGACACAGTTTAGGCAAGGGACTTGAAAGGCATCATCCTGAGCACAGGTACAAAACACAGTGATAAGGGAGAGAATTGCCCAGCTAAAATGATAAATGTTTTGTTTTGATCGTTTTATATCCCATCACTACATTTCAACTAACAAGAGGTTTCTGTCTTTGAAACTGTTCTTCAAGTTTTTGCCACCCACTGTCATAATGACTAACAACTGCTTGGGTTTGAAGGTAATTCTGTTTATTTTCTGGTTCATGCTTCAGGAAAAATTAAAACTTGATGCTGAGAGGGAAAAACTAGAGAGGCTTCAGGAGCTTTACTCCGAGCAGAAGACGCAGCTTGATAATTGCCCTGAGTCCATGAGGGAACAATTACAGCAGCAGCTGAAGAGGGTCAGTAGCAAGTTTCAAGATTGCGCTAACTTTGTTGTTGTTGTTAATTTTAGAGTTAAGTGTAACATACTCTGTTTCATTTATCCAACAAATTGCCTGAACATACTTGCATTGTGTGTATGTATTAGTAGTGATGAGGTTATCTTTTTGTGGAGCATTTGTAATAAATATTTTGCATGGTGGCAAATGAGTAGAATGCAAATGTGTGGATTAGAAATAATTTTGTGCTGAAAGTTGTAAAAGCTTTGGGCTGCTTGCCTGTAATTAGCACCCCTGGCCTACTGGCTGTTACAAAAGTTGTTGGAATCATGTTGTTTGCATGGACATGAGAGCACTGCTTTAACTCTGAGCAAAGAACAACTATTCAGCTTCAGTTAGTGAGATGTATTATTTTAGCACTCCCATTTTTCTTTGATACTGTTATGTGACACTATTTTGCAATGATATAAGTTGCTCCCTCTCTGAAACCATGCTCACCTTATTCCTTTTAATGCATAACTTAACTGCTGGCCTGAACTGTGTCTTGAAAATTTCATTCTGAAGATCAGTTCACTTATTTTAACAGCTTTATTTTTCCTACATTCTTAACAATTGCACATAAGTTTTTGTTTCAACCCTTGTAAAGTTTAATTGCAGCTTGTCTTTATTATTTGTAGCGTAAAAAAACATTTTCTGAGGAAAGATTGTGAAATGGTTTTGGTACTCATTAACATTAAGTAGATTCTACAACACATGTAACCAGCTATAACAGAAAAAAATGAAAAGTGTTCATGCTGTAAGCACAACAGGACGTCTGAAAGTCAAACTTTTTTTTTTTTTTTTCTCCCCTCTAGCTTGAGCATTTACATTGGTAATGATATCTGTAACAGCAGTGGCCAAACAAAAAAAGACATTTTGTCTTGCAGAAAATATTCTTTTAGATACTGACTTTTAAATTTTTTTCCCTTCAAAAACAAAACAGAATTCTGCCAATAAAAAAAAAAAGAAGAATTCTGCAAATAAACTATTATTATTAGGGAAAAAAATCAGTTGTATTGGAAATAGTAGTCCAAGGTATAGCACAAAGTATTGGAAATAGTAATGTTAAGTAGCTGAATTATTTGCTGGTTTTGATACATTAGGAGATTTTTGTAAGTTACTGGACAAACACGAAGTATTATGTAATATCTCATACGTATTAACAAGAAGCCGTTCCTGTGCTGTCACGTATTTGAAAGGATTAATTTGTGAGAACCTGCGGGATGGCAGTAAATCCATTTGCACTACTGGTTGCCAAGAGGCTTCAAGTGGCTAAGTAAGGAGCAGATTGTGTCTCATGCCCTTGCTGCCACTGCAGCAGGCCCTGCTGGCAGGGCAGAGTCCCACATTGCTCTGTCTGTGGGACACGGGAGCTCCCAGAGGCGCGCAGGGGCCTGGCGAGCTGGTGGAAAACATCCCGCGGGCATTTTCCAAGTTTCCTTGGAACTTGATGTGCATATCCCCCCCGCTGCTAGGCAGGGAGACCGCCTTGTCAGCGACTGGTGAAACATGGGGTCAAGGAAGGCGCTCGGGGAAAGCATTTAACTCTATGATGGCATGTGGAAACTTTATTAACGTGGCCGTCTTAGCTCTCCATGTGAAAGCACCCAAACTTCTGCTTTTCCTTTGTTCTGTGTCTGGGCCCACTTATGAAAAGAAACTGCCCACTGTTAGGAAATACCTCACTGGTGGATAAAATTGTTCTAGTTCTTACAGATGTTGTCTGCCTGGAGAGCTGCCACCATATCCTAAAGGAAGGGCTAGGTTCTCTCACTGAATTTTGTCCATAGAAATGATGTAGAAATAATGGAGGTGTTGGGCAAATTTGTGATTTGGAATGCAGTATGGAAACATGGTATTCAATGTTTTTTAATAGAGTGTAATTCGTAGAGTATAATATTTTCTTATTATAAAAATATCATATATAAATCAAATCATATATAATTTCATATATAAAAGGTGAGAGGTACTTGCTATGTGGTTCAGGAAGCTGTTATCTGCTGTCAAACAGTTAACTCTGTTCTGAGTAGGCCCCCAGGGAAGGTTATGGCAAGAGTCCCATGACAAACCAGACCGTCTGTCCTTGCCACTCTGCTGTGATCCCACAGACTGCCAGCATCTAAGTCTCCACTGGGTCTAGGTGCTTGATAGTCTTCCTGCAAGGCAATCGGAGGCACAGTTAAAACTAAAACCCTGCCACTTGCACACTGGGGGCTTTACTTTGAAAAGGGACTTGGTTTTGAACTTGATAAACTTTTTTTTTCAGGTAGACACAGTAGTTCAGAATGTGATTAAAATACTTTGTTCCATGGTGTATCTTGCATATGATGCTTCATTCGGTGAACTAGCCATCAATTGTCTTTTGGTCTGCATTTGTGTTGCTGAGTTGGATGAATGTGTTCGCAAAGAAATTAGAACCAACCTTCTCTGAAGTTTGCTGTCCTCTGTAGCATTTGGTTGGATATGAAATGCCCTGAATTTACTGACCTGCGTGGCCTGGGCAAAGTCCTTCTTATTTATTTGCAATGCTGAAAATTGCTAGGTGGTTAGATTGGAACAGCTTCTTATATGATTTTTAGTCAATGTCTTGTCTTTGCTTTTGATCTTCGTATTATCTACTGGAAGTGAAAGGCACATCTTTGGAGAACAGTCCTGAAATGTTGATAATTTCTATAGTAACTTGGAGTCTTCAGCTTTTGTATCCCAAGTCTTGCCCTGGTACATAGGCAGCTTGCTTGGAGCGCTGTTGCAAGGAGCTATATGCATGTCATCAGTCAGCAATGATGATATCATTGCAGTGATGATATCTTATCTCACCTTAGGCTGAGATAAGAAAAAGATTAACTTCGTGTTTCTTGTCGGCCCTCTGGAACTTACAAATAGGTGTTTGTGTTATGAGTATACAGATATTGCAGGAGAAAGATGAGCTTTCAGTTTTTATGCTGAAAATCCCTGAAATCATATCTGGTTGTACATGTGTGCAAGGTAGAGGCATTCTTACTTCTTGAGACCTTCCTGAAACATTCAGCCTCTCGTCGTGACAAATCTGGCGTTGGTCGTTGGGATGCACAGAAAGGGGTCGATGCTTTTCCTGAAGCCGTACGCAGAGCTGCTGCCAGCGCCGCGGTGTGCGGGACGGTGGCCGTGCCCGCCGTGCCCTGGCCTCGGCAGCTCTGGTGGACATCGCTGCTCAGGTGGCAGAGGTGTGCTCAAGTGATACGTAACTCCTTGCTTCTGCCCTCCGATATAGCCACGTCTCTGTTACTAAAAAGGCACAGTACTTGGGCTAGATTTGAAGGAATTACTAGCCTGGTTCCTTTCTCTTCATTTGAGGGTGTATTTCCGCAGTTCATTCGGTGTTACTGGACTAGTACTTTCTTCCCTGAGTGGTTGCTAGGCAGATGCTTCCCCAGTTTGGCGTGTGACAACCTCACCAAACTGATAGAGGCTTTGGCTGTGTCACAGCGGGGCTGCAGCAGTGAGGTTGGCCTTGCCAGGAGGCCCTCAGTGCTTCAGAGGCTCCCGCCTGCTCCGTGCTCGGTAATAAACAACGTGCGCTCAGTACACGTGAGGAGTCTTTACAAGGAAGGGGGGCCCTAGGAGTGAAGGGAAAGCAGCATAAAAATAATGATTAGCACTGTTTGCTCTCTTGTAACAGTAGACCGTAGACCATAAAAAAAAATGAGCTTCTGTCTGTTTTGAACAAGCTGTGTGAGAAACAGAAATACTGTCTTAAAATGCAAGCTTTGTGTTTGTTTATAAGTAACTCTTGTCTCATCACAGTAAACACAGGATTACTTTTTCTTTTTGCTTAAGGATGCTGATCTGTTGGAAATAGAAAGCAAACATTTTGAAGATTTGGAATTTCAGCAGCTTGAACACGAGAGCAGGTTAGATGAAGAAAAAGAAAATCTGACACAACAGCTCCTGCGTGAAGTAGCTGAATATCAGCGTAGCATTGTCAGTAGAAAGGTAAAAGCTTGAATACTCGGTTCATTTTGATGTTGTTGCTTTGCCTAAAGGAGATCTAGATCCTGGATCTAGATCTAAATGGATCTAGAACCTGCCCATCTCTAAGAAATAGTGCAAAACTTCTCTTTGGAAAAACTTTTGTAGCAGAGCAAAGATGATGGCTCAGTAACAATATCCCCAACATACCAAATCATGCAATTCTTCAGAAAGGAAATAAAACAATGAAATATAAAACCCTGTTTGCATATGCAGTAACATATTTGCAACAAAAGTATCAAAATGAAGTTCCAAGCAAGGAGATTCTCATTCTGTGGACATAATTACTATTATTTCATGCTTTCATGATGATTTTGTTAAAAATAATGATTAAGAAAAAAATAAAAAATCAATTGTAAAGGTCTGTTTCAACCAATTGCATACTTGTTGTGCTCAGAGATCAGAAGTGGCGTCTCTAAATCAGTTCCATTCAATAAGTTAGTCGATATTATCAGTGAATATATGCAACTGTCCTTTTCTGGTTGACCCTTAGAGAAACTGTCATCTTGCTATTTAAATCACATTTCATCATCTCCTTCAAAGCAGTGGACTGTCTTGTAAAATCTTCTTTTCTTAGTACTTAAACTCTCATGAATGTAATCATTGCTGGAAGTTGTCCTGTACTTTCAGAATTAAGCATTTTAAATGTGGTGGTTCTGCTTTTTATTTTAGGAAAAGATTTCTGCTCTCAAAAAGCAAGCCACTCATATTGTTCAACAAGCACAAAGAGAGCAAGATCATTTTGTAAAAGAGAAAAATAACTTAATAATGATGCTGCAAAGGGTAAGTATTTTATGTCTCTCAAATATTTTGAATGTGTAATAAAAGTTTGCCTCCCCATTAGCTGAACAGGGAGTCTCACCCTCATGCTGGATTCTTACAGTTGTCAAACTAAATCTGTGAATGAGGAGATGCTAAATAAAATCTGGCTCTTATAGTTAGGATTTAACAATATGACACTGCAATGCTTGTAGTGAATCCAGCAAAAAAATTTGGAATTGGACCTAAAAAAGCTTGCCTTTTTGACTTGTAAAAAGCCATAAGCTACAAAATTACCTATTTACATCAGTGAACATCTGACTAAAAAGATGTTTTTTTAATAAAAAACATAAGATAAATTGTGTTTAATTCATTAAGAACCATTAGCATTTTCAGAACACTGAAAGCCTATTCAACATTTTTGAGGCTCTTTCTGCTTGCCTTTTTTGGTTTTTGACCTTTAAAAATTTAATAGCACTTGCTTTTCAGACCATGCTGATCCTTCAGTGATAAACTTGGCCCTTTGTTTTTTCCTCTCAGAAAGCCTCTCAGAAGACCATCTAATACCTACCCTTCTGGTGGTCTGTGGATGTTGTGATGGTGGATACTAGATACTAGGTCTGGAGTCCTGAAATCAGTGGCAATCAAGCTGAGAGAAAATATGTCCATGGTTTCTTCTAGACTAAGGGACCAGGGAGCATTTTGGTGTTCCCAGATATTTGGCAATGTGACTTGGTGGCATCTGACTCTGTGGTGACATTTAGGCCAAGATGAGTCTCCCAGTTCTCTCCCGTGAAACGAAGCATGATATCCATGCAAATGAACCTCTGTACAGGGACCTGTGCGGATGATCCAACTTTGTTGCCAGGCTCTACCTGTGGAAGATGATGATTGCCAAGGGCACACTCCTGTAGGACAATTTAGACATCTCAGATGCTACTTTTTAAAGGTTTTTTTTGAGTCTAGATCTATTCTTTTGAATTTTGTGGGAGCATCTTTTTGGAGACTGCTACAGGTTCAATCCTGCTGTGTAAATGAGTGCAGTCAGAATTCTGCTGTAAAATCTTTTTCTTTCCCAGAGTGTTTATTTATTCTCTTAAAATATGGGCAGCATTTATTTCACTACATTGCTGTTGTTTTTAATATGAACTCTGTATCTGGTTTTAACAGGAAAAAGAGAATCTCTGTAATCTGGAAAAGAAATATTCTGCACTTTCCGGAGGAAAGGGATTTCCTGTGAGCCCCACTAGTCTAAAAGAGGTAAACAGGTTTCATTGCTTTTTACTTACTGTGTCTTAGACTTAACTGTTAGAAACATCTTACATGAAAATACTTAAGTATTTAGTGGCTAGTCACACACTTTTGGGAGGTGATGAAATGACTTTGTAAAGATACACAAATCCATAGTAGGGCAGTAGTAGTTTCTCTGACATTTTCCCAGATGTGACTGTCCCTGGATAAATGACCATTTTCAACTGTGGTAGGGAAGAATATAATTTTCTCTAGATGGAAAAATAAACATTATGGAAATAAAGAAAAACAAGGCTCAGGAATAGCTTAGTGTTGAATACATTTCAGTCTTATTTTTGCACTATGCATGGTATCATTTGCCTCTCCTCGTTTTTTTTTTTTTTCTTTTCTTTTTTTAAGGATCTGCAAAAATGCATTACAAATGTACATTATGATATTTAGAAAAAGCATTGAGTTAAAGATCTCAAGCTATTCTAGTTGTATGATCACTATTGAGCTATTTTTTAACTGTTATGAATAGTGAGAATAAAGGTACCGTTTATTTTTGCTGGAGAATTTGAGTTATATGGGGCAGTACATGACAAATATCAGAGTTTACCTGCATCTGTCGAGGCTTCTTAGCTTGAATGTTACCAGTTTCAACCCTCGCACTCAAATTTGTGAAGAAGGTCAGTGTAAGGTAAGCCACAGACTGTTGCACAGATTCAATCAATACATGTAATATTAAGTCTCCATATTTACCCTCTTGACCTGAGCTAATGAAGTTTTTAAGTTCACAGTGAAGTTGTAAATGGAGAATCAGGAAAAATTAGCATTTCAAATACCCTGACAGCATGTGTCATCTCAGAGCTTGGGAAATGTGATCTTGCTTATTTGTCCCCCAAGTTCCTGGTGAACCAGGATGCCCTTCAAAACATGGTAATAGGACTGGGCACTCTTCCTGCCTGCAAATAGTGTCACAGATGCTTAGACATGTCCAGACTTCTTGTGCCCCAGGTTTTGCTCTGATATGGGCATCTGACCTCCCATCAGGAGACCTGGTGAGGCTCAGTTTTACTTGTACTCTTCTGAGATGAACCTATTCATTTTTTCACTGAAGAAGGGTGCCCTCTGATTTTTATTTTGGTATCCCCATAATCATTTGTTTAATTGGAGATAATTCAAAACTTAACTACATTAAGTGAGCCTGAGAGACCTTTTATTTCAATAGCTTATTCAACAGTGTTACTCTATTCACTTCAGTGAAATTTCTTAGGATTTACTTTAAGGTAAATGATAGAAGAAGCTCTGCATCTCCTTAAGCTCTCCCCATAGGAAATGGCTTTCTTTGCCAGCTGTTATTTCTTTTCTCACTTCAGGTTAGTATTTGTCCGACTGTCCTTTTGTTCAGAGACCTTTAAAAAAATCTGTCCTGAAGTGTTGCACAGGCTTAAACAGCCTTCGTGCACCCAGAAGAAAATTTCACCATGCAGTTCCTGTATCAGCTAGGAATTTAGCCTGTGCTCTCACATTTGGCAGCCTGTCCTGAGGAAGCACGCTCGCCTAGCTCTTTTCCACTCACCACGAAGTTCACTCCCTGGCTGCAGAGCCACAGAGAGGAAGAGGCCCTCATGGAGTAAAGCAGCAGGATGCTTACTCCAGGACAAAAACAAAACTCTTATAATCCCAATCTAATTCCTATAGGTTAAAACCAAAAAACCAACCAAACAAAATCACTAGGTATTAGCTCATGCTCAGGCAACCCTAACTTTTTAGAACAGAATAGGTTTGCCTCATTGATTTAAGAGTTTTGTTTTTCATACAATGTTGAAAGTGCTTTTATCACCTGTGGGAATGAACGCAAGATCACACAGCAACTGGTTCTTTCAATCCCAGTGAGTGAATTCTATGTTTATTCACCCTGGATTTTATCTTACCCTAATATGGCCACATGTTTTGAGAGGAAAAGTCCAGTAGCTTTTACTCAGTCTCCTCCTTGTTTAATAAGCCATCAAGTTGTGTCTGAGTTAAGATTTGTCTCCTATTTCTGGAGTGCTGATTTGAGATAAGACTAAATCTCAAAAAAAAAAAAAAAAAGAGTGGCTTGAAATAACCAATAAAACACGTTGAAAATATGCTCAGATATAAAGGGTTGTTTGTTTTGTTTTTTAACCTACCTCCTTTAAACATTGCTAAATTTCTGTATTAAAAAAATACTGTAGCAATCTCTTGTACCTTCTCTGATCATCTAGTTGCCAAAAGCATACACACTAATGTGTCAGCATGCTGATACAATCATAGAAGCATAACCCCTTTGGAGATGTTCCCAAATTAAAAGCTCACTGTGTAGTTTGAGAATAGGCATGTATTATCACACTTTTATGATATCATTTCAAAAAGGATTTAATCTTCTTTTGAATAATCCTTATGGTAATGGATAAAGAGTTGCAACATTGTTAGTAGTTTTTTTTTACAGTCTGGTATCCTGTAGATCATGAATTATAAGCCATGATCTATATTTTATTTTAATACTTAATAATAATTTGTTTTTTTGAATAAGAATTATTTGGTTAACACCACAATCATTATTGTATGATTATATCTCAAGTCTGCCTGCCTGAACCTGCTACTTAGGCAGAGGTGTGTTCTGGTATCTGTGCCTTTTCCCAGTTTGTCACCTCCTGTATGCTTGCTTAAAAGAAAAGGCAAATTGAAATGGCTGTTCATGGAGCTGACACTAACAGCATTCCCAATAATATCTGGAAGTTAGAAGCAACTTTCACAAAATGCAAATGGAACGTGGCAATTTCTAGAGTAACAGTGGCATGGTCTTGTGTAAATTCTTGTCTGTTTTGTTGGTTATTTGGCCTACTTAAACTGAACATAGTAATTAAGCACAAAATATATTGACATAGATTATTTAAACAAGCCCAGAAAATTACGAAATAAAACAGCAGGTGAATAAAATTTATTCTTCCTTTCCCTCCATCTGTTTTGCAGACAAAAGGTTATGTAACTCCTAAATGATGTATACATTATAATAAAGTTTCTTGGTCACTTAACGTACATTTGCCTTTTCATGACACAGATGTATTTAGAATTAAATGAACAACAATTTTCAGAATCCAAATATTTGAAATGTGAAAAGTCTGTCATTTTATTACATGTATGTTGAAGTATTTTGATAATAATATTTGGCTGTATCACTCTGAACTAACTTTCATCGTACTGGATACATTAATCCTCTTGCATGTCTTTTGGCTTTTGCTCCTTTTAACTTCTGAATTCCTCCTTTTAGGGTTTTATGAGTGTAAGTGAAATTAGTGAGCTGTATGGCAATTCCACGAATATATCCCCTTCCTCTCAGACCCCCACAGATGCTGAAGCAGTTGCCACTGAGCCCTCCACGGCTGTGCTGACGAGCCAGCCACAAAATAAAGAGGTTTGTTTGAGAGACATTTCCCTTTGTTTGCATTGTTCTTTCATCACTGCCTTTTATGTTTTTATTCTTATTCTATTCTATTTTATTTTATTTTTCTTTTTTATAATTCATCATGTAGTAACTTGGCCCTAAGGCTAACTGCCATCTGCCAGTTACTGAGTCAGGTAATGGTTTAATAGCTCCAGCTGTGAAGTGTCTTTGATGTTGGAGATGGGACTCTGAAGGCCAAAAGAAATAAATGATAATAACCCAAGCAGCAATAAATGACATCTCTGCCTGTCAAACACTAAAATGTAATGCACCCTGTATATCTTATATGTATACCTTGAATATCTGGGGGAGATGAGTAGCTTTAACTTACTGTAGTTACTCCATGGAACCTGTCCAGTCTGTGTCTTCGAGCTTTTTCTTTCTCTTCCTTATTCTTTGTGACATTTTTGTCTTTGTAAAAACCATGAGGAATTTTTATTAAAGACATTTTTAAAAGAATGGAATAGCTTTATGAATGTAAGCACACAGACCTTGGTGTTGCAGTAGAGCAGGAGCTGGTTTAGGATTTGGCCCTTCTGTGCTGTTTCTGATGGTTACAAATGCTTGAAGAATTCCAGTACAACAAATTTCCTTTCCTGCTAAATGCTCCAATAAACATAGTGCTAAGACTACAGCTTGTATGTGCCATAACTTTTGAGCAATTCCAAAAGGAAAACTCTGTGTGTAATTTCTCTTTTTTCTATAAAGCTAAGATCACCTCTCTGTTCTGGATTTGTGTTTCCTCACTCTCTTTCTCCTCGCTCTATTGCTCAACTTTCATCAGTCCATTGGCCTGAGGTCATGGCTACTCATGTAGATCCTATTCCTTTATCTGATACACCTCCTCCTCTGCCAGCTAAGAAACACCGCAGGCAACCACAGGTAACAGATTAAAAGCTGATGACTTGGGATGGGTTTTTTGTTACTGTGGCCACAAAGTTCACTTACATGTGAATTTTTTAGGGTGTTATGATAGAGCTGATTAGAGGATCATGCTTGCAGAATGCTACATGTAAACACGCTGCTCATTCAAACATATAAAAATATTACAATGTTATTGAATAAGTATGCTTTTTATAATATATGAATATTCCCGAGGCAAATGTCGATACTTAAGAGTTATTGTAACTGTTAGAAGACTTCATATAAGAACGAGTGGCTAAATTATTTTTTTTCCTTTTACATTTGAACAATGCCTCTCAAAGTTGGGTTTATTTTAAGCCACCAGTTCTTCAGATAACCTGGGAAGAATTCTCTGTAATTGGATTTCAGTTGTGAGCTAGACTTTTTTTTTCCTTTTCCTTTTTTTTTTTTTTTAGTAATTGGATTCAAGGACATGTATGCAAAATATGCACATGTATTTACTGAATTCTCTTAATTAGTATGCTTTATAATATGAGATTTGTAGCAATTCTGGGTAACACTGTGATGCAGGAGATTCTATGTATTTTAAATATTGTCCTTTCCCATGAAGTTCTTAGGCTATTGCTTTCAATATATTCCATGTAGAGCGTAACTGAGCAAGTAGGTCAATTCATTTTGTAAAAACTGTTTAACAAATTACACTTTAAGCATTTCAGAAATCTGGAAGAGCGAAAGAAGCAGCACAGAGAATGCATGTACATGAGTGATACTTTACCTCGCAAGAAAACAACTCCATCTGTATCACCGCACTTCAATAGTGCTACTCTTGGACGAAGTATCACATCTAAAGTAAGTAGTTGCATGCAATTAATACCTTTCCCATTTCTATATGTGAAAATCTGTATTACATTAGAGCACATACAAAAACATACATAAGACCTTCCATATTTCCAGTCTGTAATCTGACCTATGTGCTGTAACTTTGATCATAAATACATGATGATTATATATGAAGGATTGTATTTCCAGGTTAATTTTAATTGATTCTCAGTCTCAGCAGATTGTTTTACTTTCCTGTTCTTGTCTTTAGATGGCAAAGAAAGGTTGGGTAAAAAGTGAAAGTTGGCTGTTATTTGTCAATTTACCTTATTGGAAATAATGGCAAGTGATGAAATTGCTTTGAAAACATCTTGGTCAGATGGAGACTGTGGGCAGCCAAAATATCCATGGCTGATTGATATGATATAACGTCGCTATTCATGAAAAAGCCAGTTGTTTTACCATTAGTTGCTGGCACAGAAATGTCTAAAAGTGCTGTTTTAACCATGTATTTACAAATGCTTTAGGGACATTTACCACTAGGACAGAGCAACAGCTGTGGCAGTGTGCTTCCTCATTGCTTGGCAACGATGGCCAAAGAGTCAGAGTCAAGAAGGATGCATAAAGGTAAGACCTTTTTATTTGATGCATTTCTGCTAAAAGTCAATTTTTTTTTTTTTAATTAAACCAAAACTTATGTATCTACATTGCACAGGCCTGAAAAATAACAGTTTTCCCTCCTAGTGAAAAAGCAAGTTCTATATTCCATTTGCAGGTAACAGCAAAGTATGAGGTTAAGATTATGACACAGACACATGCATATATTTGAAGTATGTGGTCATCAAATATATTCCAGTAGACAAGAAAAATATTTAGAAAAATACACATTGAGTCAACTGGGTAATTCCTATATATACATATTTCATTTTTCCTTTTTGAATTACTCTTTTCATATTGTCATCTTAAAAATTGTTTTCATTGTATTTTAGTATTTTCATGTATTTTCATTTATTTATTTTTCTGTCATCGTGAGACTAAGAAAAGGCTAAGGGCATAAACAGGTAATTTGTCGTAAGAGTAAAAAGAAGCAAAGGCCCCAAACCAAAACTGAATGATAGATTCACAAAGAGGAGGGGATAGAGGAGAGTGGAAGAGAAGTATCAGTTAAGGCACTTGGCAGGCTCCATGTTATATGCCGAGAGGAATAACGTGCTCTACTGCTGCTATACTAGAAGCTAGTTATTCCTTTGAAGGAGCCAACAGGTTGAATGGAAATGCTAAATTATGAAGAGAGGCTATGGGGAACTTGATTGATTTGTAATAGAAAGGCAGAAAGTTCTAGTGGGGCTGTTTCCAAGCATTAGCTTTGTGAATGGGAATTATTGCTGCTGACAGATGCTTTCCGTGAAATCTCACAGGATTACAAAGTAAGGATGCAGAAATACAGGGGTTCTTTGTGCTTTCACCACCTCTCTGTGAAGGGTTTATTACCTTTCATGCTCAAAAGAGCGCCCTGAATTTATTTCTGTGTGAGAAAGTTGAAGAGGTTAACTGCTTTTCTCTTAAATACAGTGTTTCTTGGCTAGGGAAAGATCTTTTATCTCAGTGACAAACTTTTATCCTTCATTGTGAATAAAGATTTTTTTTTTTTTAATAATAAAGAATATAGTCTCTGTGGAACAGTGGAATTTGGAAAATGTTTTTTACACGGTCCCTTCATTTAAACATACAACACTGTATTAGTGAAATAGAATATTATACATCTATTCAAATTCTGCAATTTTAGGTGGCTCCCACGGAAATCAGTGAGATCCGGATAATGGAATAAAGAGTAATTTCCCCAGACATCCCTATATGCATCACTTAAAAAAGACAAATCCCATGTAATTGGACATATTTTGTCCATGCTTGGCCATTGCCTACCACCAGCATACTGACTTAATTTGGGTCTCTCTAATAAATACATTTATTAGATAATAAATGCAGTATTTCCTACCATAACAAACATCCTCATTCTTGAGGAAGATCAGCTAAGCCTTTTTGGAATAAATATTTTGAATGAGTTAGATTTTCTACCGAATCAGCAGAACTGTGCACCTTTACAGAAATTGCATAGACTGAGTGAATCTGCCTGCTTTTCTTTCCCCGCTAAAAGAGCTAATGAGGAGATTCCAAGTGATGGGGACGTGTCGTGTACCGAGCCGCTGCCTGCTTTCCCTGCCTTTCTTTCCCCGCGTGACAGGTTTTCTTTCACTCCACCAGTTTTCGGTGCTCAGGGTGATGCATTGCGGGCGACAGGGGCTCCTGGCTTACGGCCTCCCCCAGGCAAGCGCTGTGGAGCGGAGCGTGCCGGAGCCTCCTTGTCTCCGTGACAAATGCCCTTTTATCCGTTCTGCTGGAGCCCTGGCCACAATGCAGTGTCACACGGACTGTGATACAACGAGGGTGATGGGCTTTGCTCCACAGAGAGGCTCCTGAAGTGGTTTTAGTAGCTCACTGCATTCCTCAGGGCCTGAAAGCATTGAGCAAATAGCTAGGCTGGCTGCTTGTTTGTACAAATGTGTGTTTGTGCAAATCTGAAGAGCGTTTATTCAGCTGTGCCCGGAGAAAGGAGTAGCTCAGCTAATTGAAAGATGTGATCTGAGAATTACAAAATCATCAGTGCTATAAAATGAATATTCTTTAATTACTCTCTCTAGTCTTTCTTATTTTGGTCCAAGAAGGTAAAAGTAACTCTGAGATAAGAAGTTCAAAGTCAAAAATGGTCAGGGGAAAAAAGAACGGCCACTTCAGTTTGAACATCCCGAACATGTTCCTGCACAAAATCAATGATACTAAAGTATAAGTAATGTCTATGAGTAAATTTTAGGCCAGATCCAGTGGAGATTTGGTACGACACGTTTTCATAAATTTGTTAATACTAGACAGTCTTTTTTTCTGGAGTACCAAAGGTGTGTGTAATCAGACATGTGAGTTAGAAGAATGTTCTTTGAAAGTTCTTGCTAAATATTGCCCGAGTAAAGAGTAATTTATCGGTTGATTTAAGAGCACACTTCCTCATTATAAATCATTGGCGGGAAAATTGATTTCTTAACTGTCATTCGTAAGGCATTCCTGAAGGATTTTATGTATATATTCAGGTCTTGTGTACGCACCTTTGAAAGCAAACAGTTTACAAAAAATAAGATGAAAAAGATAAATGTTACTTGGTACAATCTAGAGACCAGACACTACACAGGTGGCGTTTTGGGCCGTGGAGTGGGGATTCCTTGGGTAGTCTAGCCCTGTGCACCATGGGCTGCTCTCCCAGAGGAAAAGGGAGATGGGGCTTGAGAGCTGAAACATGAGAACAGACATGACTCTGGGAAGAACACGGTTTGGACAAAACTGTTACATACCAGCAAGATGGTTATTTGTAATATTTCTTACAAGGGCTTTCTACTGAAAGATGACCTATTGCGACATACATATTTAAAGACAAATTCTAAGCTTTACTGTATGATTTCTTGTTCTTTCTCTTATCAAACTCAGGAAAAGCCAGAAAAGGTACGAAAACATCCCTTTAACTGGCTGTCTCCATCTTTGTCATGTTTTAGCAAAAGTACTAACTGCATCAGCACTGTCAAGTAGCTCCAATTCTGTGAAAAATTGAATATTGTAGCATAATGATAGCATTTCATAAATTCCTTTTTTCACGCTGTCAACTGACTGATCACAACAAAACTTCTGAATAATGTCAGTATCTCTAGAGCTACAGTTTTGTGCAGGCCTAATCTTTTGCTGCTTTGCTGGTAACCAAACAAGTAGAGCAGAAAACTCAGAAATAAATCTTTGTGGATTTGCAGGTGACATTGACAGGGTAGACTTGGGTGTCCTCCTGTGCCATGTTTCCATACAAATAATGTATTTTGACATTTTAATACCTATGTTTATTAAAAGAAAAAAAGAAAGAAAAGAACATACTTGACGGTGCCACCTTTAACAACAGCTTTTAGTTATTGTTTTGACCTTGCTATTATTTCTGTCTTTTTTACTAATAGAATACAATGCAACAAAACCCATTATTTTAGCTCTTTTATCAGCTTGCACTTGCATTTTTGGCTCCTGGGAAACTTGTAGTGAAGTGCAAGATCTTACTTAGTATTTCTAAGTGCATGTTCTGTGAATATGCACCTAACCTTCTGTAAGTAATAGTGTTGTGTGATGTGTAAGCCAGTCTGTAATGGAAGCACTTGGCAGTGAGGCTTAACTGTTGTTCTGTTTAGAAAGAGATGTTTCTAGAAACATATAGGTACATTTGCATGATTGCATAAGTCAGAAATCTCTCAGTTAAGTTTAACTAATGGATTCTTTAATCATCATGGAAAACTGTCATGAAAATGTTCATATTTGTAGTCGTGTTTCTCTGTACCTTTTAGATCTTTTTTTCTGTGAAATATACAATATAAAAGTAAGATTTCTAAGTAGTCTAGATTTTTGCAAAGAGCTCAATGGGCAAGCCTTCATTTGAGTACAATTTCTTTCACTAATTTATCTTTTCTCTTTCATTATCTTCTCATAATGAATAATTGAAAACCATTTTTACAGGAGCAATTAGTCATTCCAAAGGTTCGAGTATGAAAGGTAATTGCATATCTGCAATTATAGCAGCATTTGCCATAATAATGGGAGAAAACAAATTGCACATGTAAATCAGTAACATCTGTGTTATGTGATGCTATTATCTGTGAATGCTAAAGAGTGCTTGTATCCTTTTTGTCTCTTCTACTAATCAGTGCAATTGAACTTTTATTGAAATTTAATGTTCCTTCAAATGGCAAGTACAATTCTATCAGTTTCTTGGAAACCAGCTTTAATTGTCTATGTGAAGCCTTTGTGTCAGAGAGAAGTGGAATGGAGGGAAGAGGAAACTATTTATCTGCCTTGGAAAATGTGTAGAGTATCACTTTCACAATAACAGGCTTTAATGATTCAGTCTTGAGTCATGCTGTTCAGACACCTTTTGGAGAAAATTATAGCTTTTCAAAGATAGAGCTGCAGTTGTTGGCTCCCTAAAACAGAATTCTCCAAGTCTTAAATGTCAGAGGAAATTTCAGAACCTTGCATGTGCAAGATGGAGAATGAGACCAAGGCAGGAAAAGACTCACATTTCAAGCAAGGTTTCCTAACGTTATCTTAATGTTGTCTTCAAAAAAAAAAAAAAAAAGCGTGGAAAGTGTGGACTTTGTGGACATTTTTCCTGTGTTTGTTTGCTTAAATATCTGGAATGCCAGTAGCATGTTTCTTCTATGAGTGGGAGACTTTCAGTTTGTCTAACAGTCATTATTAACCCCCGGTTCTGCTACCAGCTCACTTTTCAGGTTAAGGTTGTGCACAGGGTGCTTGTCAGAGTATGAAAGCCGTGCGAAAATGTTATTTCTTGCATTGGTTCAAGAAAATGATGATCAGTAAAGCTATATTGGTCATCAAATCACTAAACAAATCTTTACAAGTGCATTGTAAAATCTTCTCAGCGGTTAAAATGACAATGGTCATTTAGCATGGGAACCTCTGTGAGTCTCTGTAAAGGCTCCTGCTGTATTTACAAAGAACAGTGGAGACATTAGATTTAAAATCTCTGTTCAGAATTATTTTAAAGGAGATGTAGTCAAACCAAATTCCATGTATTCAAGGATGGCTTTTAAAATACTTAATTCCAAATTAGCCATATGATGTAGTTGAATACTTAACCTGAGTTCTTATTTGAAATAAATATACTGGCATACAAAGTACATTTACATAATTAAGAACTTCCTAGTCATGTGACTCTGTTGTTAAATGCCTTGGTTTTATAGAAAAATAAAAAAGCAGAAAATGTAAACACTCCATAATCCATATTTTTCCTTACAGTCATTGAGCTACAGAGATCAGTTTCAATCATGTAGGGTGAACTGTGGTTTTAAAACTCTAGGAAAGTACCTCTGCAGTAGTAATTATGATAATGTGAAAAGTAGTCTGTTTATTTCAACAGAAACTAAAAGCCCAACCCGCATCTATCCAAATGCAAAATTCTCCCAAAAGAAAACAAAAAATCCACCTTCATTAAAGCCAACCAAACAAGCACTTAATCCTTTGAATATCAGGACATTTTTTTATTCAAATAATGATAATTGTTTTAAGTCCCTGAATTACTTTGGAGATTTGGCCTAATTTATGCGTGCTACATTTTCTCAGTTTGTATACCCGAATATATATATTGAAAAGCCAGCCATACTAGTCTGCATAGATTGTAGATGCTGTGCCCATCAGAGAGAGTATGAGTATGTATAGCTTTTATTTCAGTTATGATTCCTTCATGAAATTAAATGTAACTTTGTAGTAGTCACAGGTAAAACGGAGCTGGTGTTCCAAACACTTGCACTGCTAACACTTCATGTTCAGCTCACAGAATTGCCTGTGTGAAGTAAATGCATCCTCTCTGCTCCATAGGGTATAACCATCAGCGTATGTGTGAAGAACACCGACAGAAATCTCCTGAATTCTACAGCAGGACTGCGTCTGAATCTAACGTGTATTTGAATAGTTTCCACTACCCAGACCGTAGTTACAAGGACCATGCCTTCGACACGTTAAGCTTAGACAGTTCTGACAGTATGGAGACAAGCATATCGGCATGCTCACCAGATAACATTTCCAGGTAAATAATTTTCATTTTTGACCTTGCAGTGATCATTAGTTTAAAATACGTATTAGTTTAAAATATTAGTTTATAAAATAAAAGAAAAAGCCAATGTGTAAATATCAGTGCTATATTAATGTGATTACTGCTAACAAGCTAAGAAAATATTATTAGACGGCCATGTTATTTACATTTGTGTAGCCTTTTGTCAAGCTTAGCTGTCATTTTTTCTGTCTATTTAAAGATGGAAAATATAGAGAGGCTAAGTGACAGGTTCAAGGCTATTCAGAAATCCATGTCAGTCCTGAAGTGAAGTTGTTAAGTCATAGATGCTCTTTTCAGAGATAATGGCTGAACTCCCTTCTCTGGCCACTACAGATTTCCAATTATAGGAAATTTCTCAAAGCCATCTGCATGTGAAGGAGTGTACTTGTTCTGGATGTCTGGCATACTAACTTATTACTGAAACATTTGGGTCCTCTTGATATTTTTTTTCTCCATTTCCACTCCTTTTTCTGAATCAGTAGATACAAAGCAACAGGAAAATGGCCTTGAACCCCAGGATGTTTTTCTGTCATCCTAGGAGACTGTCAGCTCAGACAGTAGTTACAAGAATATCTTCCAGCTGAGTCTCATAATTGTGAGCAAATTTTCATCTGGACCTAGTGATAGTGCTGTCATTTCTGCTCGGGGTCCTGCCCCAATAGTTTCATGAGTCAGTGGGGACTGAGAACTAAATGCAGTGCTGTCATAGGGTTCAGTATCTATTGTGAACCCCAGGATAGCTTGCTGGCTACCATGCTCTGCTCTGTTCAGCACCTGATCCAAAAGGATATCATCAGCTCACTTCCACTTAGAGTCCTTAACACTGCAATGCAAAGCCTCTTAGAAAATAACCTGGAAAGTTGATTTAGCTGTTTGGTTTTAAGTGGCAACATTAGGACTCGTCATCTGAGGATTTTTCTTCTTAAATAGATGGATATTTGGCTAGTTTCTGGCCTCAACCAGGCTAGGAATTACACTCTTACCTTGGCAGTGATCTAATGGGGCAATGCTGTCACATCTTACTGCTCAGACCATTTTAGAGGAAGCTACTGTGTGCTTGAACTGTCCAGGAGCCATCGAGCCATCTTATAAAGGGAATCGTCAGCCCAGGGCTTGACAGCCCTGTCTGCTGTTCCATTTCACTGGTGGCGTTTGCCCGTTTGTCTCCTTTTGGCTCTTCTGTGGGTTGGTTTAAAAAAAAAAAAAGGACCTAACAGAATAGATACACTGCTTGCTCAGAAAGCAGAGGTACCTGAGGAAAGAAAACAGGGCTTCAGCTGAAACTATTTATAGTTATTGGAAGATACACTGTTTATTTTCCATCTTTGATAAAGATTCTCATAACCAAAATGAATTCAGATGATTTTAGATGGTGTTTGAGCATTCTTTCTAGCACTATCAGACTTCATATAAAAAAAAATCTATGTTGCTTTTCTGCCACATTTAAACTATATGAAGGCATATTTATTTTACCTTACATAAGGTAAATCTTTTTTTTTTTTTTCCTTTTTTATAAGGTAAGACTTAAGTTATAACATGTAAGTTATGTGACCCAGATTCTCTAGGCCTCTCAACAAAACATATTAAGGTCCCATTTAAGTTCAGGCATCCAAGTCAGTGGCCTCATTTTGTGTGTTTTGTTCAGAGATAATAAGCTTTACCACTTTGATAGATTTCAGTTGGATTTTGCCAGCTCTGCAGGCCTAGTTTAAACCAGGTGTGTTATTTTGCATTGCATTCTTTTTCATTCTTGCCTCTGACACGTAGTGGGGCTACTTCCACTCTGCCTGAGACCCTTCAGAGCTGCTCTGTCTGGTGTTAAGAAGCATGAATAAACCTGTTATTTGACACCTACTTCCCCTGCAGTGGTCAGTTAGATTTCAGTATAAGCCCAGGTCAGTTTTCTGTCTGCCCTGAACATCTGACCCCGATCCGTTTTGTAACATGGTAGTTTTGTCTAATGACATTGTATGGTAACAAAGATGATATTTAGCATAAACTGTTCTTAATAAATATCAAAAGATGAAAAATAAAATCGAGAACATGTCATGAATATATGACTAAAGACTGTTAAATTGAGATAAATGAAGAAATTGAACTGGAAAAAAAGACACAAACTACTGCGTGTTGGCTGCATATAAGACACCAGATATTGCCCCATGCAAGAGAAAGCAAGCATTTTGACAGCTTTTTCAGAATTGGAGTGTTAGCAAAGTATTCTAGAAAATGCTTCCTTTCCATAATAGGTATCTTGTTATGAAATTAGGAATGAGATGGAAGCACCTTCTCAGAATCTACGAAGAGAGACTTTTGTATTATGGAATGCATATCTGCTGACGCCTGTGAATATGTATGCCGCAGATTGAATTTCCAACAGATCACATGAACAGAAAGCTGATTCTTTAGTGATGGACTTGTCTGGATTATTAATTACAAGAGTTTGCTCAACAAGGGCAAATAATCTTTAAAAACTAAGATGCCTTTGCTAAATGCAAAACATTGCAAATCAAAGAGCATAAAAGGATGTTGTGTCCATCAGGTATCCATGGTACTTTCAGGCATTTATAATTGCACATATAGGAAAAATTATTCATTACATTAAGTTGGAACAGGTGCCACAGTAGGCATAGTAAATTAATGACATAAGAAATAGGACAGAAATACATCTAGTCTGTTCACAAAACCAGTGTGGTGATCCTGCTGTGTGGCCTGCTGTGTCTAGAAGCACTGATTTCCCATCTGTGCATGTTAGGATCCTGCTCTTGATCCCCTGCCATGTGGAGGAAGTACTTACTACTCCAGAGCTTTTGAGTCCAAGGTACAGAAGTGATGCTGCCCTCAATATTGAAGTTGGAAGTGAAATGTCATCCAAAAACCTTTCTATTGCAAAGAACAACCCAGAGAGCTTGGCAGGCAGTGCAAGTTGTGTTGCAGGAGGCCAGGATCTTGCGCTCTGTGTGATTACCTGTGTTACCTTGTCCTGTCGGCTACTCTAACTGGTAGCTCCTGACACTGCTCTGCTACCGAGTGCCTTTTGTGGATGTTTCCTAAACCTTCTTTACTTTTACCTAGCGTTTCCTGATGATGACCTTGGTGGCACACAAAACAGAGACAGCCCATAGCCAGAAAGACTTTCGAGCCATATTTAGCTTACTAATACCAGCCCTGAGAATCAGCAGTATGTTCTGTGGTAACTGCCTCCATCCGTGCTTTGTTGTCTGAGGGAAGATGACAAATCATAGTGGACTGACAGGTTTTTAGGCATTTGAGTCTGCGTTTTTAAGAACTCTGCATGGACAACGTGTAAATGGAGAGAGTAAAAATACATTATTTGTACATTATTAGTGTAATTAGNTGGAGAGAGTAAAAATACATTATTTGTAATTAGTGCATACTGCACTGAATTGCATCAGAACAATATAGATTAAATTCTTAACTAGTGTTGGATTGTAACAATATGTCTTGGCATACCAACTACTGTTTTAAATAACTCTGTGGGGTTTTTATGTGTGTGCAGTGCCAGCACTTCAAATGTTGCAAGAATAGAAGAAATGGAGAGACTTCTGAAACAAGCCCATGCTGAAAAGACCAGGCTGCTTGAGACCAGGGTAAACAAATGATTTTATAATTAAAATTAAGAACTAGCATGTTGGATAGATAATGCCCTCCTAAATAAACCATTAGGTCCTATATAGTTAATGTCTAACAGAGCCTTAAAAATTTGATTCTTTCTGTTCAGTTTTATTCTGGCTGTTTCTCATATTGCAGCTTTGAGCTGCTGTCTCAGTGGGTGAGTTGAGGGTAAATTCCTATTTGCAGCTAATCAGAATTGCTCCTATACCTGCTAGGAGAGTTGCTTATTAATAATGTGCATTTCTGGAGCAGTTACATTCGCAGTTGTGATTCCGATTCTCTCTCTACTTTGGATATATATTTCTGCCTACCTGAAGGCAAGAAGACCTTAAGGTCTAGCTAGGACTGAATTATATTATTGTCTATAATTACACATATAACTGAAATTCTTCCTGTGTTGTGGTATTAGGAACGGGAGATGGAAGCTAAAAAACGAGCTCTGGAAGAAGAGAAGCGTCGCAGAGAGCAACTGGAGAAAAGATTGGAAGAAGAAACTAGCCAGAGGCAAAAATTAATTGAAAAGGAAGTTAAGATACGTGAGAAGCAAAGAGCACAGGTGAGACACCTTGGCATGAGATGGTTTTAGTCTAAGATTTTTCTCTTGATACAGAAACAGAAGTGAATGTATTTCTGTCACTGATAAGCTGAGCTACTTCCAGCTGAATAGACTGATTTAGTATTTCTGAGATGTAACTGTGGTCCTAAAAGTATGTTTGGAATCCTGGAGCCTCAGATAGATATCTATGTATTCATTTAAAGCGAAATAATAAAATAGGTAACTATCTACTATCCTATATCTAAAGGATAAATATTAATCTTATAAGGTTTGTTTCTAAGTATAGGTAGGAGAGCATTTTAATCTGAACAACAGGAAAAAAATGTGTGCTATAACCACTGTAGGGGAATGTTTGTTTGTATTTTCCCCCTTTTAATACATGTTCTTTGCCATTTCCAAAATATTTGACTGGAAAAATAAAGGGGTGTGTAGAGGGGGTGATGGTGGAGGTCACCTCCACATCTGCTCTAGGGAGGGAATAGCACTTTCCCCATGGTCAGTGGGACTAATAAATGCCCTATCAGTGCTAATTGGCACATTTAGCCAAGAGACTGAGAGCTGAACTGGCAGGAAGGAGAGAAAAAAAAAAAAACAACAACAAAAACACCTCTTTGAACTGTGCTTTTTTCTTATTTTGTGCAGTCAGCTCCAGTTTCAATATTATAAGTTTTTTTTTGTTTGTTTGTTTGTTTTTCTTTCCAGCACTTCCTGACACTCAGAAATGTAAACTAGGGGAAGGAACTCCATCTTTGCACATGCCACAGCCAGTCCCAGCTTGCACAGTACAGACTGCATTATTTTAGAAGGGTGTTAGAAGTTCTTAGAGGCATCACAGCTGCTCCCATTGCATAAGGAGATGCTTGAGAATGCAAGGAGAGAAAGTCTCTTAGACTTGTGACTCAGTGATATTTAAAGGCTGACTTTAGGCATGGAGCAGGGCCAGATTGGATTCTCCAGGTCACTGACTTCTCTGGAGTCAGTGTAGAGGGAGGAAGAGAGAGAGATCCCTTTGATAGGGGATTCAGAGCACCTAAAGGAGGCTCCTGCCCTGACCAACCCTGTGATGTAGTGTCTGCCTGCGCTGACTGCAGCAGGAGCCTCCGGAGACTTGTCTCCTGTGCTTAACATGGGCTTTCCAGACTCTGCGGGCACAGAAAACAAGCATCCTGCTTCAGCTGGCAAAGCTTCTAAACAGCACATTGAGTTGTTCCCTCAAGTTGTCCTATCCAGGTGGGATGCAGAGATAGTCCTGAACATAGTTGGGAGTGAGGCCTGTTTTCCTGCCTGCTTTGCTGTCTTATACAGGGGGTTGCACTTCAGCTTGCTGATATGACCACATTTAATTAGTTCAGAAGAATATTTGTGAAAATAGCGATGGAGTACAGTTCACTCGCATTCTTCCTAACACTATTTTTTTCTTAGTAAAAGCATGTTTTCGATGTTTTTACTATACTCTGCATTGAAGTACCTGTAATACTGAAATGTTAATGACCTAGACATGTAGCCATTTCATTGCACAGAGAGTGGATATGTTATATAGAGATGTAAAGGGTTGATTTAACCCAACTCAATTCCTCTACAGCAACCACAGACCTTTCACATGTAATGCCTACCTGTCATCTGGTCTCTGTTACACCAGTTTACCCAAATGATGATGTTAAGACATTCCCATGCTCTCATCTCAGTTTTATACAAGTGCAAGTATCAAACACTTTGTAGAGAACCATGTTTTAAGGATTTATCTTTTGAAGGAGACGAGGCCTGCTGTATAGAGCACTTCATTGTTGTTATCTTGTGTTAGACTCTGTGGGCAGTTTGCAATTATGTCCCGGCAGCAGAAGGAGCGTGAGAGAAAAGTTGATTTTTAAAATGTTTTTTTTCTTTCTTTGCTTTCTTGTAGGCCCGCCCCTTGACTCGCTACTTGCCCATTAGAAAGGAAGACTTTGATCTGCGAAGTCACATTGAAACAGCTGGTCACAACATAGAGACCTGTTACCACATCTCCCTCACAGAGAAGACCTGCCGAGGCTTTCTGATCAAGATGGGAGGGAAAATTAAAACATGGAAAAAACGGTGGTTTGTTTTTGACAGAAACAAGAGAACTTTTACTTATTATGCAGGTAAGTTGTTTTCCAGGATCACTACTAGGCTGTATATGTCCTCCTGTTTCTCCATCCACCTCAGCTGTGTTGCAAATATCCCAAGTAAAACTTGAAGGTGTTTTTTGTTGGGAGCATGGGAACATTTTATGTATACACTCGCAAATGATACAGTCCCTTCCCTGTAGCATTTAATTCTAGTAACAGATAAGGCACTAATGAGCATAACTGACAAAGGGAGAGGATGGACAGGCAAGAGAAAAAAAAGTAAGGTGGTCATGTTCTTAGTATACAGCATAACAGCTCTGCATAACTTACTTAAAAATATTGCTTACATCCCCCAATAACAGAATGATTTCTTGTTGCCATTGTAAAGAGTATAATCTGTGGTATTTATTAAAAAAAAAAAAATAAATTGAATTCTCTGCAGTTCCCTGACTTTATGTACTGAATGTACTGAAAAGTCTTCTACGAAGTTAAATACATAGGAATGGACTTAAAGAGTTTACCAGATAATGAGGGAGTCTAAAATATTTTAAAGTGAGCAACATGAAATACTCTAAAAAGGTTTCTATAGATTAAATAGTCTTAATATGATATCTGGAGCTGTTATAAGCATTATAGTAATTTGTTAAGTCAAAGAACTCTGGTACTTAAGTTCTCATGTCCCATGATTTGCTGTATAAGCCTACACTGAGTTTGACTTTGAAGTTTTTGAGGAAGTCATAAAAAATACTATGGGCTCTAAATTTTTATTGTTTGGAGAGGTCAAACAGGGGCATACGTGGGATGGTAATTGCTAAGAAGCAGAAGAAAGCATCTGGTATATTAAAAAAAAAAAAAAAAAACCCACAATTCCATTTCCGTTTAGGACATCACTCCTTTTCAGCAAGTCATAAGGGACTTGAAACTGATGGTAATTATGTATTGCTCAGTCTTTTTTCAAATACATAATCTGATTTCATTATGTATCCACTAAATATTTCTTGGTATGTTACAATAATACTGAGGAAAAATATGACAAACAGAAATTGTTCTTTCTTATTTTGTTCTTAACAGGTGGTTTATTGGTTAGCAAGGCGTGTAACATACAACAGTATTCCCATCTGGTACTGATCTTTTCCAGTTTTTAAGTGGTTATGTTAATAATTTCCAGTTTCAGTTTTGAGTGCAGTTCAGTTGCCATAATGCAGTTTCAATTACCAAAAAAACCCCCTTTTTTTTAGTGTCTCAAGGACTCTGGCCAACAAAGGAAGTTTCAGGAGAATTCTGTACCAGCTGAGCAAAAGTGCAGCTGTTTGTACAAGTGAGGTCTGTCTAGGTCTTCAAATATATTCTGGACTTCCAAAATAAATACTGGTGCTGCAAATTCAGAGTAAATGAACACTTCATGAGCATATAGGCATATTGTTTAAATTCTGCGAGTGTAATGAACAAAGAATTTGCCCTGAAGCCTGAAAATTTAGTTTATCAACTAAAACATCTGCATTTCTAACCTGAAACACACATGAGCTTCCAGAAAGACCACTGCGATAGGAATTTGTGGGGTACCTGAAATGTTATTGTAGCCAAGGGCTTGAAAGGAGAGTGGATCACTGCTTGCTTGTGCTGTATAGACAGCATATTATGTTCAATAGTATTGTATTTAGTTGACTATAGTGTGTGCTGAGCAGTAATCTTACACCTCAGAACTTCTGGGGCTGGCAGGGAGCGTCCCAACAACAAATCCTTGGGTTTGTGGGAGCTTTTTTTTTTTTTTTTTTTTACTATCAGCTGAAGCTTTGAAAATTGCTTGCAACTACTCATGGGATGTAAGCTGAGCTCTTGAGTGTTCAAAATGACTGTGGAGTCTCTCACGGCACTGATGGACATGCTCTGCTTAGCTGTTCAGTGGTAATAGAGTAAATGGGGCCAGGAGGCATTATATCTCCCACCAACTGGAAAGGAGGAAGTTTGCTGGACTCAGGTCCAGCTCTGATGTTTCTTAACACCCTCTGGGATTATTTAACCAACTCTTTTCCCTTGAAGGAGAAAGGAGACTGAAGATCTATCCTGTTTTCTTGTAACACATTACAGCTGTGATTTTTAAGATGTTAAGTTTACAGTCTGTATCCTCCTTGCTTCTGCAATCACTAGCCAGTGCTGGGATAGAAGGCAAGCAGGCTGTAGGCTGGTGGTCTGCAGACCGCAGACTCATCTCTGCTGCAGGTTAACACACCGTACGTATAAGAAGTCAGACTTCAAATAATTTTTAGCATTTTCCTTTGTAGATACAATGTACTAAAGTACTTGATCTTATCTAAATATTTTCTTTCCTAACTGGGTCTGCCAGATGACAGAAATCAATGCCAAAGGGGAGGCCATATGGAGGCTGTACAGAAAATCAACACTCTTATCTGTTTATTTTTAAAATCTCCCAATAAGAGCTGCATATGATGCAGAAGCTTTCTTGGATTCTTAGGGTGGGACTTAATATATTATCTCCCCTGAAGGTAGATATCTAAGTTATTTAGAATTAACCCTCTAGCAGCAGCTGCTAGAGAAAGCTATAGAAGCTTCTACAGAAGTTTCTTTGCCGTTAAATAATAAATATTAATTTGAGATTTCGGATTTCTTATAACCAGGAAGAAGCTTTTCTAAACAAAAGCACTAATGCTGTTCTAAACAAGGCTTTTACTATCAAATTGTATCTTAAATTCACTTTTCATAGCAGTTTTTCTGTGCAGGACATCCATGAATCTGGCCCTGCTAGCTTTGCTGTAGCACTTCAGCAGCATGTGAAGCCCGCCTGGCTTATGACAATGACTGGCCACCCAGCAGGCTAAACAGTCGGAGGGAATCCTTGCCCCAGGGGAGATTATGTGGATTTCTCTCTTCTACTCAGCTACCAGCAGAATTGGAAGAACTTAATTTCTCAAACATATCTGTGCCTCTGTTAGCTAAAACTGGACAAAAGTTTCATATGCTTCAGTGAAGGCACGGTCAAACAGGGAAATTGCAAAAGCCTTGGAAAGGCCTTTCCTTGGTAACCAAGCTGAAAAGAAGATAAATTAAATGAAATAGGAAATATATCTTTTAACTCAACTGTCCTTCCCATCAGAGAGGCTGAAGGTTTCTGGGGATTTCACAAGCAGAAATGCTAGTCTAGTCATTTATATACACTGACAAACGTGGAAATGAAAATTATCCTTTTGCTTGTTGAAGTACTATGCTTATCTGTTTTCAAAAATCATTCTCTCTCTTCTATTTTAGACAAACACGAAACCAAGTTAAAAGGTGTAATATATTTTCAAGCTATTGAAGAAGTCTATTATGATCATCTAAAGAACGCATATAAGGTAATATTTGTTACCATTGTTTTAGCAGAGCATCATACAACAGTACCCAAAATGCAGGAGCTTTTCTAAGTACAGAGGGAGAGCTGACAATGAAAATAACCTTGCACAGGGTGGAGGAGAAGGAAGCAGCAGCCAGAGCGCTGATAAGCATTCATCTTTCGTATTGGTGAACAAAGAGAGGACAAAAGAGTGTTCATGCTAAGTGACATTCCACAGTTCCTTAGCCCCACTCTTGGTTAGCCCACTGGATTTGGTGGCTTTGGCAAATCAAGAAATGGCAGTACGTGTCTGTCACAGCAGGGGCGTTAGCGGGTACCCACAGCTGATGGCACCTCCTTGTCTCATATGTATAATTTAGAAGGGCTGGGAGCGCTCTCAACTTCTCTTTCGCACTTGGCCTTGTTTCAGACGAAGTGCTTTTGACCTCTGGATGGGGCTACCTAGGGAATTTTTTATTGCTTGGACATTAAGGAACTATCAGGAGCCCTCTACTGCTATACCATATTCAAGAGTGGAACTACATCCTAAAAAAGTGTTTGTTTATGCTGGGTGCAAGCACTTTAAACATCTCGCCTTCCAGGACTGCAGTGTTGGGTGCAGTGCTCAGCATTTGGCACTGCATCAATCTTCTAAACCCTGTACTAAATCTGTCTGTAAATAATTTTACTTACAGTGCAAATAAATTAGTTTCATTTCATCTCTTTGATATCTTTCTTCCTTCTTTTTTTTGTTTTAGAGTCCCAACCCACTACTCACTTTCAGTGTTAAGACTCATGACCGGATATACTATATGGTTGCTCCTACACCAGAAGCCATGAGGATATGGATGGATGTTATTGTTACAGGCGCAGAAGGCTACACTCACTTCATGTTGTAATAAAACAGGGCAATAGGGCAGATTGCAATAACCTAACATATGAAGTTAGCCATATCTAGCAAAATATGAAAAGCCACGTGCGTTACTGGTGAATGCTCAGAAATATCCTCCTTATGATGTGCACTCAAAACCACAGAACGAAAAGGTTTTATAAATGCACTGAAAAGGAGGACCTGTTGCTTATTTTAGTTGACCTGTATAGGAGCAAAAGAGCTAAAGCTCTTCAGTCATAGTGCTCTGAAATGGATAATCAGACAATTTAAATGACAGCATCTTGATTAAATGATAATTCTGTACCATTTCTCCTATACAGGGAATGTCTTCATAAGCTCATACTAAACAGTTTACAAATGTGTTTCTTCTCATCAGTATGCAAAAATTCTAGTAATGGAACAAAAAGTGTAACAGCATATATTTTAATATGCAGCATTTGACATTTATAGGTGATTAGCTGACTTTTTAAAACTCTTTTAGTCAAGTATTTTATAATAAAAATAAAAAGCAACCCTAAGGTACACACACTTGCCTTAGTAGTTGAGTATTACAACAAAGCCAAAGAGTTACAAAATTCCCCTATCATATTTTCTTTTTCAAATTGTTAGTTGTATTTTAGCTTTCTATAATGGGATGTGCCAAAACTCTTCCTGACTTTTAACATAAATAAATTGTTACAATATGGTTCTATGGTTAATCCAGTTGCACCAACTGGATATTTGAATTTTGCATCTGTGGAGCTCAACAGCAACAACAGAAAAGATGACAGCTTTATAAGGATTTTTTTTTTTATTTTCCCACAAGGTGATATTTAAAAAAAAAAAAAAAAGACACTTCTGATATTAGAAGGAAATTTTGTTATAGGGAGGACTGTCTTAATCCGCCTTGTTGCATTGACTGAGCTGGATCTTGCATCAATATATATATATTTTTTGATGTAGTCAGGTCCTAGTATGGTTCTAATCTTACTCTGTGCCAAGTGAACGCTGTACTCCAATGTCTCAAATATTGATCCCTGTGAAGTCAG
The DNA here is from genome assembly GCA_013389825.1 of Crypturellus undulatus. Taxonomy (NCBI): domain Eukaryota; kingdom Metazoa; phylum Chordata; class Aves; order Tinamiformes; family Tinamidae; genus Crypturellus; species Crypturellus undulatus. Next base: position 40,984 of record VWPW01027362.1, on the reverse strand, counting down.
TGCCAAAAGATCTACCTATGTAGATTCATTAAAGCCTGGGTTTCAGTCCAGAATATTCGTTAATGCACATCTGCACAGAGTAATATTGTCAAATAGAATACAAATAGAGACACGTTCTAAGGGTTTACACTAAGTAGTGTATTAACTAAGAAAAAATACTCAAAGTTTTGAGTAAATGAAATCTGAGGATACAGTGGACTTCAGTTTAAAACCACTTTTAAGTCCTTTACTGATATAGCAAAAACATATTTAATTGAACTGAATTTGAAGAAAGTCTCATATATTATGACTTTAAAAAGGTCCCCATTCCAGTAATTAAGTTGTATGTGCTATGTGGTTTGTGTAATTAAAGTGCATTAGACGTTATTCTGTAATGAGAAGTTAATGACTTTGATGGAGCAAATTAAAAACCGAAAGCAGAATAAAAATAGGCTGACGGAATATTTTTATTGTACTCTTAAGACCCTGTATCTGTAATGAACGGGTATGAATTCTTTTTTGTGGTGTATACACAGGTCACATGGTTGGTCTAGCATGATGTGCACCACTTCTGACTTGAATCATGAAGGAAAGGACATTTGTGCAGATCGCCATAAGCAGCCTGTAATCTAATGATTTTAAAGCACTATCAGAAATTAATTGCTTTGGTTTATATAATTATTATTGTTCCCTGGTATGTATCTTGATTTTACTTATAAGTATGGTTATAAAGGTTTTCTAATCATGATTTTTGTATCCTGCATGATGCAATGAAGGCATTTCAATAAATGTTTTTAAAAATACACTTGCTTAGACTATTTACCTTTGAATCCTGGTGATATTGCTGAATTCCAGGTTTTTTGGCTTGCCTTGTACTTTTGTGTGGTTGTGGCTCTGAGGGCAGGAATCATCAGTGGAGCCCATGCAACTTTTGGCCCCTTCAGTACAATTTCTACTGACATTATATGCACATAGGAGTACTGGGGTTTATATTGGTGGACATCAAGACAAAATCACACAACCCCTTTTCCCCATACCCTGTTAAACCAGACCAGCAGCCCCCATCTTTCATGATCCAGACACAGCAGGGCCTGCAGTAAACGCTGCACAGGTTGGGCACCGACTTCTAATGCTGTACTCCTGCTCTTCAGGGGCCTGTGCTGGCCTCCATGTAGAAACTACAGTGTGTGAGGGTCTTTGAAGAAACCCATGTTTTGACAACCTTGGCTTTATTTGCATGGTCAAATCTTAAGTTCTTCAGATCAGAGGGAAAAATAAATAAATTAATAGAAAATAACTGAGTTGCTTGCAGCGGCCAGTAGATGGGGAAGTTGCTAAGCGCCGGTGCTGTCCCAAGGGTGACGAGGGAGCACGGGCCTCGCGCGCTCCTGCCTGGCGGAGCGCCCCCAGGCCCAGGTACTGAGGCATGAACGAAACACAGCGCGCTACGTCCCCGCAGCCCGCGGCTGCCTGCCGTGCTCCGTTTGCTCAGGCTGGGCTGTACCAGCCCAACGGCGAGAGGCCTCCACAAGCACCGCGCGCACAGAGCCACCCGGCGCCGCTCCCCCTCGCGGCACCCGCCCTAACGGTCGCGGCGGGGCCGCAACCGTCGCGGGGGCAGAGGCACGGGGAGGAGGGTGCGCATGCGCGTGGCCCGGGCGGGCGCGTGCGGCGCGTGCGCAGTGCGGCTCCTCCCCCGCCC
>VWPW01027362.1:0-39287 GCA_013389825.1 Crypturellus undulatus | reverse complement strand
TGGCGGCCATGGCGGCGCTGCGGGGGCTGGTGCGGGGTGGTGCTGCCGCCGCCGCCGGCCTGGGGCCAGGGGGCCGCCGCGTCCCACGGCTCCCGGGTAAGGGAAGGGCCGCGGGCTCAGTCGGCCCGGGCCGTGAGAGCGCGTGTGTCTGTGTCGGCGTAGGGAGCTGTGCTGGCCCTCGGCGGAGGGGGTGCCCCCTGTCCCCGTCCTCCCTGTCCCGCCGCCCTTCGGCCGCGGCTGGGGGTGGGCAGCGCGACCGTTAGCGGCCGTTGGCGGGTGCGCGCGCGGGCTGCGCTGCCGAGCTGCGAGGCCTGGTCTGCCTGGGCACGAGGCCGCCCCCGGCCGCATGGGGACCTTGGGGCTGTGTGAGCCGCTGGGCTTGGCCGGTTCTTCTGAGCTCCGGAGCAGACCACTTGCTTTCCCTGCTGAGGGGCTGAGCCTCCTTCTGAGGGTGTGCAGCATAAAACTGAATAAAAGTGTTTGCCGCTGCTGAAGGCATGTGTCATGTATCTGCTTAAATAAGGTGGTTTTGCATAAGGTGCATAGTTTTAGCATGGTCAGAATAGGTGATTGTGTAGTGTACTGCCAGGTGCCCTCAGGGAGGGCTAAGCAGCACTTCCCATCGTGCCCTGTTTTATTTTGTATATCGTGGTTGCACAAGTCGGAGTGTGAATAGTGTAGAGTCCATTATTTAGAAGAGCTGCTTTTGTCTGCTGCTCCTCTTTGCAGTGAGTAGATTACAGTGCTTAAGCATCTGCAGTTCTTCAGAGGATTTCTTTGACTTTGGTTAAGGCTTCTGCCTGCGTGGTTCTGATCTCATTTGTGATTGTGGCTGGTTGTAACACAAAATTGCACAGTGTTCATGTCATGAAAGACTTCCGTAGCATCACACGAGGCTCCTGGGCTTCCTGTAGTTAGCTGCTGAGTGTATTTGCAGTAGTCTGCACCTTTCAGAGATGCTTCCCTGGTCTTGCTGAGATTTTTCAGAGGGACCAGGAGAAGAAATTACTGGGTGCATGTCCAGGTATTAATGTTCCTGACCAATCGGAAAAGAAGTCTGAGAATGTGGTTTGTGTGGCTGGCTTGCATGGTGGCCTTAGGTTTTTGTGTTACTCAGTTCGGGTTTTGGCAGTGGTGCTTTGGCAATGGTCTTCGTTAAATGCATATGGCTACATAGATTGCAGTTGCCTTGTAGCTGCAGTGTAAGGGCACCACCATGCAGGGTGCTGCAGGATGGAAACCCAGCCCCTGCAGACATAGTTTATGGGTGAGAACAGTATTTCTAATTCTTTGTGACAAGTTTAGCACTCTCTGGTGTGCATGATCTATTGTTGGCAGGTGAAGGTGTTGCGTTACTGACCTAGGCACATAAACAAAAAGTTGTGGTGGGAGCATATCTGAATAAATATTCTTTCACTGTGCTATTTATTCCCCTTCATTAACTGCAGTATTAATAGGATGAAAAAACTGTCCCAACTTTTCAGAAAAGATTTAATCAATAGTGCAAAATTCTAACTGTTACATTTTAACTGTTACCATTTAGTGTTTTGCAATATCCAGCATATTTTCTGCATGCACCTTTACTCATGCGTGTGCAAATTAATACAAATAGTGAAGTGGGACAATGGACTGGATTATTTCTCGCTAACACCTCTGACACCTTCAGCCAGCCACAATAGAGGACTAAGCTTTGATTAAATATGATAACCACCCTAAAGATTCATTGTATTTTTTATTAGTCAGTATTGATTTTGATAACCTTTCTTCCTTGTTTGAAACCAGTGCATTTTGTTATGATTATTAATGTGAATAACAGTCCAAGCAGTGTAATGTTTGCCTTTGAAGTGTGTCTGGTTTGCTGTCTTGAGCTAAAACAAAACAAAATAATCATACTTTAGATTCTCAAGATACCAATAGGAAAACTTCCTTTCTATTAATGTGTAGCGGACCACTTTGACCAAAGTTGAACTAACCAATCTTGCAGGTCTTTTTAATAATGGTAAGATACTTAGATTTGCAAAGTGATAGTTTATTCTGGATAAGCATAGAACAGCATGAGCAATAGGTTAATTTTGCTACCATGGCAGATTAACATGAGGGGGAAAAGAGGTAAAGCAGGTAATGAATCACAATTAGTTTTACCTTCCAAGTTGATCAGTAGCAGTAGAGTTTTTTTTTTTTTTAATGTGCCTAAGTATATTATTTTCAAACAGTATGTTGGTATTTTATGGGCTCTAATTTTATAACATATTAGTGTTTCTGCCAAGGTCATCATGATGATTGTGCTAAATAGCTCTTTCTGTCAGTTTGCAGGCTGAAATCGTCGGTTAGCTTCCTTACTCGACCAGATCGACCAAATCTAGCTTATCATAAGCTAAAAGGCAGGAATCCAGGGATTATTTTCCTTCCAGGCTTTAATTCAAATATGAACGGTCAGAAAGCAATTGCCCTTGAGGATTTCTGCAGCTCTCTGGGTCATGCCTTCATCAGGTACATACAGAGCGTTGTTCTCAAGAAAGTGGAACAATTTAAGTATTACTGGTTGGGAGAGGAGTTACTGCTTTTAACAGGAAATAATACTCAAGTTCCGAGATTAATTCTGCTTCTGATTTTCTTAGTAGTAAATGTATAATTTGTCATTTGGTTTGGAACATGGGCTATGCTGTACATAAGCTTAAAAGTATCACTCTTTCAGTGATAATTAGCACTGGAAACTTAGGCTTTCTGTCTGTTGAGAGACTAAGATAAATCAGGAAAATATATTCTGAAAGTAATTCAGAGAACTGTAGTAAATTTCTGTAGTCTAATCAGTGCTATGTGTTGTGTTAAGGCTGCAAGCATAAAAATGGAAAAGGAAAGTAAAGCTTCTAAATTCTGGGTTTAGGACGTGGAATTCTAATTTTTGTGTATTATGACTGTTGGCATTCTTTTTAACTGCAAAATTTGATTATCCATTGGCTTGTATGATTTTAGAGCATCATTTATAGAGTGGTTGAGATTCTCCTTTGATAGACAAGGTGGAATGCAGAGTTTCATAAGAATTTATAGTTGGGTATAGTATTTGAAATATTTTTTTAATTACAATTAAAGTAGAATTTTGACTTTTCCTTTTCTGCAAAGGAAATTTTACGTATCTGGGGATTACCCTGATAAATTTGAGTATTTATGTCTCTCATTGTAAGAGAATACTGCATAATCTCATTGCATATGTTGTATTTAAATCTCATTTAATTTGTTTTTTTTTAATACTAAAGATAAGCAGAGGTAAGTAAGCAGTGTGATATATTGCCCTCTGTTTGATTTTGATTAAACGATACCGTTTTGTTAGATTCTGTGTAGCTGCAGGGAGTGCTACAACTTTCATTTTTATGGTTAATTTTGCAGATTTGACTACACGGGATGTGGAAATTCAAATGGTAATTTCGAGGAGTGCACAATAGGGAAATGGAGGAAGGATGTTCTGTCTATACTGGATGAACTTACAGATGGACCACAGGTTATATTTTATTTTTACGTATAGAACATTTTTCTCCCTCAAGGTAGAGTATTATATCCTCAAAAATGTGCTGCAAAAGCTCTGGTTAAGCAGTAGCTTCTGCTTACAGTCTCTTTTGTCTTAGTAAATTCCTCTCAGTTGCTCAATGATTAATTTGAAATAAGAGAGATTCATAGGACGTCTTGTGTACAACCATAGATCACAGCAGTGGAAATGGGGGTTGGCAGGACCTTCGGAGATCACTTGGGCCCTGCCTAGGACAGGGCTGTCAGCACAACAGGTCGGGTCAGTCTGGCCTTCAACCTGACCACTCTTGGAAACTCTGAGGGTAAAGTTTCCACCTAACCCTTTTGGGCAGCCTGTTCCAGTCCTGCTCTGCCCTCCTAGTGAAAAAGCTTTTCCCTGGCACCTAAATTATAATACCAAATGCCGGCAAATTAACTAATTAAAATGACTTAGAGTAACATTAAAAGTTAAGATACTGAATATGGTAAAATAGATAACAAAATTGTGAGGAGAAGTAGTTTTTGTTTTTTTTCTTTAACTTTGGAAGTGAATATAGAAGCTCATTCAGTTACAGTGAGGAACTTGAAAACTGCTGCAACCTGGAAATAAGACTTCAGTATTTTTGTTAAAACCTTTCTGTATTACAAATTGCTTTGGTTGGTCCCTGTCCCTGCACTGAGCCTTTGTGATGTGCGTTTATTTTAAGAAGGAAGCATAAAATATGCATGCAGTACTGAATTGTTTCACCTCTCATTTTGTTTACAGTGTTTCAGTCCCAGTCAGCAATAACCAGCCATGCCAAACAAAAAAAGAATAATAAAATACCAGATCCTGGGGTGCTTACTCAGGCAAAATTTCCACTGGAGATGACAGCAGTTCTGCCTGGGTAAGGACAGCAGGATTGTGCCCGAGGTTTAAATAGTTAAACAAGATGAAAGATGATTTTTTTTTCTTGTGAAAGAAAATAAGAAATAGATGCTTCCTATAAAATAACATTTTGTTTCCTCTCTTTTAAGATCCTGGTGGGCTCCAGCTTAGGGGGATGGCTGATGCTTCATGCTGCCATGGCACGCCCAGATAAAGTAGCTGCTCTAGTTGGAGTGGCTGTAGCAGCAGATCACCTCGTAACAACTTTTAACAGGCTTCCCATCGAGGTAAATGCTCGTGGTTGAGTTTTGGGCAAGCTAAAATCCATCAAGCATTTAAGGTACTGTGTTGCTCAAGACACTGTACTTGGCCTGCACAGCATCTGGTAGCTTTTCTGTGTGTGGTAGAGGTAAACTGAAAACTTTCTTTAATTTGAAAATCTGCAAAATACTGTGCTTCTGCTGTGAAGCTAGTGTGAATACTGCCTGGAATGTGTTTAAACTGCGGTGACACACAGAGCGTGGAGTTACAGACCCCTGTTTTTTAGCAATCCACTTGGATTCCAGTGTTAAAGATCATATAGTTGTATCTTTAAATGGCATTGAATCTATTTAGCTTACTAGGTATCTGGTGAATGGGATGTGCTTTTAGTAGTGGTGAAGTAGCTGTTAAAGGAGTTGAGAAGATACTACATGATACAAATCTGACAGAAGTTGTGTAGAAAGGGAATTTTTCAGGTTGGTGTGTTTGTGAGGAATCTGTAATATGAGTCTTTCTCCAAGTTGCCTGCTTCATGGTGATAACATTCAGTCTTCAGGAAAATGAGTTGGTTATAATAATGTGACAATGAAATATGTAGGTAGATAACTCTAAAATAATTAAAATATTTTTCTCCTTTTTTTTTGGAAGATAATTTTACAATATTCTAATGTCATTACCTGAGGTAAACCCATATATGAGTTTAAGCTTTATTGATCCATGAGTAGCCTTGATTTAGACATCATTTATGACTTATTTTAATAGCTTGAAACAATGTGTGTGTTAGGTTATGTCATGTAAGGAAATATTTCTTATTCTTCATGTTGGATTTTTCGTTTTTTTTTTCAAAATGGGAAAAATTATGAAGAACAGCAGTGTTGCTTTTTTAAAGATACTATGGTCACAAGAGGAAGCATAAAGGGTTGGCTGCAAGTTGAATGAGACAAAGGTCACTTGTAGTTAGGAGTAACACAAAAAAGCTAAATATGCTTTTAGTAGATGTTACTGTTCTTGTATGTAGCAGTTATGCCAGTATTATGGTGATATAGCTTGATCTATTATGTCATATTTTGTGCTGTTTTCAGCAGAAGAAATGGAAGATGAAAAGCAGGTAGAAAATACTGACTTGATCAAAAAAAATCTTAAAGTATAAAGATGTACTTGTCTTCAGAGTCAGAAAATACACTATTTAAACATAACTCTCATGGCAGAACCAGAAAGGGCTCATCATTTTGTGGGGTTTGCGCATTTGCCCCCACACATGCTGGAAGGAATATACTTTCTCTGCTAGTAGGAGTGGGCAAAGTGAAATTTAAAACATCTGAGCAAGCTTTAGTGCATTCGGAACAGGAGTGAGAAGATGGGGCTCTCAAGAAAAAATAAAAACATCTGTCTTCTGTATTCTTTGTGTCTTTGTAGACCCAAAAAGAAATAGAAGATAAAGGCGAATGGAAATTTCCAACAAAGCATAATGAGGAAGGCTACTACACTCTGCCGTACGACTTCATTAGAGAAGCAGAAAACCACTGTGTGTTGAATAGTCCTATTCCTATAACATGCCCCATAAGACTTATTCATGGCATGAAGGATGAGGATGTCCCTTGGCAGATCTCTATGCAGGTTGCGAGTCGTGTTGTGAGCAGAGATGTGGATGTGATCCTCCGCAAAGGCGGCCGGCATCGAATGAGCGAGAAGGAGGACACCAAACTGCTTGTGAACACTGTTGATGACCTGATTGACAAGCTGAGCACAGTCACCTAAGTTGTACGGTAGCTGAATGCATGACCTCTGCACCCAACTCTTTCCCACAAGTAGCAGAAACCCTGTCCTTAAAAAGGTGGTGACAGGGTGGTGGCTATTGCAGTAGGGACTGGAGCTTTACCTGCTGTTTCTTACCTCTGTCTTGTAAATACAGGTATTTTTATTAATGCTGCATTTGCACAGATAGTTCAAAGTGTGAAGGGAGTGCTGCTGTTTGTTCTAAAATCTCTCCTTCACCACTTAGACCTTTTTTCATGAGCTTCCTACACTGTTTTGTACTGAAACATTTATCTTTCTGATTTTGTGCCACTGGTTCATTTTGTTACTATTCGGCCTGTATAATACAATTTTCTTTGACACCTTTACTGCATTGTGCTTTGTGCTCTAACGTTCTTGTTTTATGTCTGAAACCTTTCTGTGAAAGCCAAAATACAACGTGTTTAGCAAAGTTATTGTCATTAAAAAGAGAGTATATAAACATGAAGTGTAATAAACAGGTTTTAAATGAAATGATGATAGTGTCCTTAAATAGTGTTAAAATTGTAAAACAAAAGGCTTGTGAGCCCCGATGGTGTGCTTGGCATGCTGACTAAAGAATTTTAGGTTTGTTTAGAGGATTAGCACTATGTTTTATGGAGTTGAATACCCATAGGCCTGTTCTGTGGCTGCCTGTGCACATACGAATCCCACTGTTGCTGTCTTAGCCTGCACTTCAATTCTAGACTTTTGAGGAGTGTGCAAGTAGGATTTCTGTCATCTTCTCCAGGCGACCTTGGCATAGTGTTTAATTAGTGAGACTTAAGGGAATAATATGTGATCTTAGTGTAAAGTAATTGAAGTTGGATCAGTTCTGTGACCTGTAAGTCTATAGTAATTGCTTAAAAGTGAGGAATACAAGAGCATATGGACTCTGTGATTCTCTTCAGTATGTGGATTGTCAGGATTATCAGTGTCCTGGAGTCACCATGAGGAGCACAACTGCAAATATGAGCAGCTATTAACTGAGAGGTGATAGTTGGATAGTTCTTGAAACATAAATCACTTCAGAATACAATAGTATATGGATTTAATTGCAAAGGGGGCTACTGCTTATCCTTTGTCCAAAAGTAAAGCATCATTCACACAGTTGGAATAGACATCAAAACTTAGGTGAGAGGTTGAAGTTAAGTCTTGTTTGCCTTAATGTGAAGCCTCAGTCAGAAGGAAGCTAGCAAACTATTTGCTATTTTCTGGCTCTGCTATTTTAAGTGTGAAGTGGCATCACTGTTGATACCCAGAAAACTAAGGGGGACAAGGTATTTCTATAGAATTTGTCTTTTTCAGTGTTAGCATTGTCAGTAGAAATTCCTTATACAGAGCTTTGCTAAAGTAGTCATTTAATAAAAAAAATACAAGAACTGTATTTCAGATGTCGTCTTTGGAAGTAGGCTTCAATACTGGAAAAAAATAAGCTGTGATGTGAAATTTTTGCATCCTAGTAGGAGGATAAAAAAGATGGCTGTAGTTCAAAAGAAAGTTACATTAAGAGTATACTTACCAGTACTTCTGGTTCAAGTATGCTACTTCCCCAATTCGATTAATTTAGTTCAGGAATATCTGTCTGGGGAACTGCCTCATTCTGTGGAACATTGTTTCTAGTTATTTCTGGTTTCTGAAGGGACACCTTTTGCCAGCACAAATATGCCATTCATTATGTTCTTGAACTTTGAAGAGTCTTAATTACATGTTTTTGAGGAATAATACAATAAGACAACTTGTGAAAATTGTTTACCTACTTACCTACCTGAAGACTGAAGGTTGTATTCATCCTTATCTACTGTTAAACAGTTGTTATCTTTGTATGCATTCGTATGACTGTTGCATCTTATACAACCTGAAAAATAGATTTGTGAGAGTTTTAAAGAGGGAACCAAATCAAAATTAAGTTACTTTAAAACTTTTTTACTGTTTACTTGCCTATGGCTACTTCTTTTTTGGTTCACTTGTCGTGTCAGATTGCTTTGTCTCTTAAGGGAAGACAGAGATGAAAATTAAAAAGCAGATTGCGGTAGTTCAGAATTACTTCTTTTTAATTAAGGCACAAGGTTACCAACTGTAGTAGCTGTATTTACTTTCACCTTTATTAAAGAAGTTATTTCAGTTGCTGAAAATCTCCGAGTTGTTTGTTTTTGAGTGGGTGTTCTCCCCGCTTGTCTCTGCAAGCGCCTGGTTGAGCGTATGGATGCCGTCCTGTTCAGCAGCTCCCAGTAGCCCTTATGCCTCTGTGCAGATGGGAGCTGGGCACTTCCCTCGGGAGAATCAAAACGAGTAGTCAGCTGCTAGCCAGTGGAGTGATTCTGTAGTCCTCTTACCCTTCTTCTTGCTAATGGCAGCAAGTGGTACTGCTTGCTTCAGGTTCATCCAGATTTGAAATGTACTGCTTAAATGCAAAGGCACAGATTATAGTTCCTTAACAGGCTATTCCAGATAATATGTTCATATATAACAAGTGCCCTTACTACCTTCTGCATCCGGTCAGTATTCCTCTTAAATGCCAGGATGGCTTTGAGCTGGGCCTGGTGTAGCCTTTTCCTGTAAATTGGCTGCAGTAGTTCCCTGGATATTGCACTGCCAGGCACAGGCTTTCCTGTGCGTTCATGCTGGGATTTGCTGCGTTCTGATGCCTGTGGGAAGGGCCATTCCTGTTTTAATCTAAGGATGTTTTGCCCTGTCTCTGTCATCTTTGCTGGTAGGCACCTAGGAAGTGAATTATTTTTTAATGTTAGTCACATTTAAAAAACTATTTCTCCTTTGTAGAAATTCTTTATTATACTGTACTCCACACTTGCAAAGGAAGCTTTGCGTGGTGCAGATATTTGGAGTCCTTTCTAATGGATTCTTCTGTTCCTTTGTGTGTTTGGGTTTTTTTTTTGTCTTGTTTTTCTTAACAGACATCTGATGTGCTGGCCTGTACAAAGTATATTTTGCAGACACAGAACATGCATCTCTCCAACAGTATACTGGATTTGCACAAAATGACCTGAGGCTTCTCCACTTCCAAATGTACCAACCTGAGCGGCTATATCTTGTGTTTGCAGAGGTTGTTTTCTTTACATTTCTTAGCCTACTACAGTGTGAATCGAAAGAATCTGTGAAGCTTATTAGCCCTCTTTGCTGTTAGCCAAATGCTCCTCTTCTGCGTACACTGAGCAGTACTAGTGCAGTTTTGTATAGATAGTAATTTTTATCTTGTCATATATTACTCATGCTTTGACTCTCCTGTTGTTTGGCTTTCTACTGCACACAGCAGCCTTTTTCTTGAGTCAAGTGGTATGAAGTGTTTGACGCACTTTCTGTTTCAGCCAGTTTATTTTCCTTTGCTTTAACACTAAATGTACACAAAGCGCTGTTCACAGAAAGACCCCTGCTTGGAAAGGCCTCAGAGGAGCTGCCTCCTGCTGCTTCATTTTTATGTTAATTTTTGATTAAGTGCTTTCTCTTGGGCAGGCTGCTTGTTATTCATTGGGGCTGAGGCTGCTGGCACCCTGCACAGGGTGTCAAGTGAAAAGGTGCTCGGAGCTCTGAGGAGACAGGAAAATCATGGTCCGGGGAATAACTCGGTCCTGCTGTTACAAAGGGCGACCCTGTGATATAAGGCAATGTTTAAAAAATTGTGATAAAAATTATGTTGAAAGTATTCAAAGATAAAGGCTTCCCTGTTGGGGAAAAGGGAGCATTTTGTAGTTGAAGGTCTCTAAGGTGAGCAGTCCCTGCCTGGAGGTACTGTACATCTTCAGCTAGGTTTGGAAAAATGTTCAATTTCCATACGGCTTTGTGACGATGGAGAGCAGTGTAAAGGACACATATTCAAACGCCTCAAGTGACAACGCAGCCTCTTCCCCTGCCCTCGTGCCCCAGCTCCTCTGTTATCAGCGGGCAGCTGGCGGTGTGCCTGCCTTCAAGGCCTGTTGCTTTTTCCCCAGCAGGTGTTTTCCAGTGGGTGGGAAGGCTGGGGAGAAGGAATAGCCATAAAGGATAACAAGTTACTGACCGTAGATTTATTGCTTGCAGGTCAGCTTGTGCAGTTCAGATTGGTTTTGCTGCTATAGGACCTCTCACTTTGGTGTATGCCCAGCCTGAAGACTGTTAGAAGTTTCCCCCGGGACACCTTACCGCACGTCTAAACTGCGGGACCTGTTAGGTGGGGTTGAGCACTTGACCTTGCCTTTCTCCTTCACATCCTGCCTAGGTATGTTACAGCCCAACACTTCTATCCCGTTAAACAGAAAAGGGCATCCCCCATTTGGCAGGTAATGCAGCTGCTGCTCTGGTCCTGGGTGAGGAGCAGTCACGTTCTCGGCCCACTACAGTGCCTGGTTTTATGCTCAGAGATGGCTCTGGCCAGCTCTGTGTTTACACTGGGAATGAAAAACAAGCGGAAGCTGCTGACGCTCGCGGCGTTCGGTGCCGAAGCTGACGCGCGGGGTCGCGGTGCTGGTGGGGGGGGCGCATAAAAGCTCTTGCTCCTCCTTGCGCCTTCCCACCTGCAGGGTCACCCGGAGGCCGCAGCTGCCGGCTCTGGACTCTGCCGCGGAGCGCAATCCCCAGGGAAGGCCGGGGGCTGCCCGGGAGCAGCTCCGGCCCTGGAGGAGGGCTGTCCCCGCTGAGGGTGAGGGCGCCCACATGGCTCGCCCGGCAGAGCACGGGCAGGTCCTTGGGAGGCCAGTGCTTGAATCAGTCCCTCGCTGCGAAGCTGACTCTGCAGTGCTAAGAACAGAGCGTTTATTTGGTGAGGGAGTTGTGTAGATGAACTTTGTTCACAGTTTTGGATTATGTTTTTACTAAAACGGAGATGCTACCTATTTTTTTTCTGTTCACCTGGTAAGTGTGTGCGGCAGCGTAATTTTCAAATCAAGTTAGCTCTCAGTTTGATCTGAACAAAGCGTATCGTTTCTGTGGGAAAAGGTGAATGATGCTGGAAAAAAAATGTTTTATTTTCCTTGGAGGAGTCTGTCAGCTCCTTGCAAAGTTTAAAAGAGCTTGAGAATTAAAACGCACTGTCCCCCTCAAGGTCACCTTGAGTACGGGACGTGCTGGCAGCTGCGCCCACAGGAGCTGGCTCCCAGGGGCAGGGGGTGACGTCTTTTGTGGGCAAGCTGCCTGCAAGGTGGTAGATGCCTTACGAGTGCCCAGCACATCTGCCGCTGTGGCAGCCCTGGCTGTTGTTGTGTTCCTGCTCTGCCCTGCAAATGGGAAGGTCCCTCTCTCCGCAGTTATGAATAAAGCTGTGGGCCTGCCCGGCACTGCTGCGGCCTTGCAAGTCTCCGAGAAGGGCCTCTGCCTGCCCCAAGCCCTTACCCATCCTCAGGAGCCTTTCCCATGCTTCCAGAGGGGGCTGTGTCAGCCCTTGGGAGCGCGGGCAGGGACCCTCGGTGAACAGGCCTCATGGAGCGCCACCTCCTTGTGCAGGGAAATGCAGCACACACAGGAAAATTTCCCCAAATACTCTTTTTTTTTCTCTCTCATATTCTTTTTTATCTAGTTGGGGATCTATAATTACACAGCCTACACTTACCGGGTTTTCTAATTCTCAGTTAGCTTCATCAGAGGGGAGTTGAACCCAGCATACTTCAAAAGGCAGGGCTTTGAGGTGACTGAAATTCCAGATTCTTTCTGTGGGGTGAGTTGTTGAAAATTAAAACAGGACAAGATCCACCAGCACTGGTTGAGGTGTCGTAATGGCTCCACTACTGAAACCCTGCACCTTGCTCTGCATCCAGTTTCCAGCCATCGCTGTCGCGCCTCCCGTGCTCCGTGGAGCCAAGCCCTTTGGTCGCAGTGTTTCACCAGATTTCGCGCCCACCACTTTATCCTCCGCTTCCCGCTGCATTTTGGTTTGTTTCTTGGAGCTGCTGATCCCTGTGACAGAAGGCTGCCTCAGAGCTCTTGTCTGCCTGCGCTGTCACTTGGCTACGATGAGACGACCTTTTTCCCTGCTCGAGGTAGGTTGTTCGGCAGCTTTTCTTTGTTGCTTCCTAATCACAACTTGCCTAGGCTGGGCTCTTGCTGGGGGCTTGGGTATTTTTGGGTGTTTGCCCATAACACATTAAACAGTTCAGCACTGAGAACATATTATAGTGCAAAGTGAATGAAAATATACTTGGTCCTTGATATTTTGTCAATTACAATCACATTAGGAGACCTACTGGTTAGTCAACTTTCATCTCTTTTACGTCTTATGTTATTGCTTCTGAATCAGATTAGCTCCCTAATCAACGTGTTGTGTGGTAGCCACATCTAATGTATTTCAGAGCTTTTAGCAAATTGCATCGACACTATTGCTTTTGAAACCAAAATTATTCTGTTGTTTTCTCAGGACCAAAGTCACAATAGCAGCCTTATGATTTAATTACCCGTCCTTTGAAAATGTTGGAACAGGACTGGCATTTTTCCAACCCTCTGCAGCTTTCCTGAGTTTCCAAGCCATATGAAAAATGACTGTTGATGGACAAGGTTGCTTTTTAACTGGAATGATCCCAAGGGAGCAGGTTGCATGGCCAGCATCTGCGAAGGGGGGACACTTTTGGTGTGTAGCTTGTGAGAGTGCAAGTTACTCACCCCTGCCCCCAAGTTAGGAGGTGAGTTGGAGGCTGACACAAAGGCACATGAAATCTCACTGCTGGTGAGCCCCGAACACCCTGGCCTGACCAGAAATGGCCAGGCAGTCGAGAGCTCTTTTTCAAAGAAAGGGTGCGAGAAGACCTGAAAGTACAAGATAGAGTTTTGTCTTCTCTGTGGCACTGGCCAGAGCATAAGGCCTAGCCTCTGATGTTTGCTTGCGTGGGAAGGCCATCAAATTGCAGTGCTGCAGTTTATTCCCCTTCCTCTTTCCAGGCTTGGTTTGCTCCATGTTTCCACGCTCGGTGGCTGGTCCCTCTGCTGCTCCGCTAACGCCGTGTTCTCCAGCATGGCAAGTGCTCAGCGATGGCCTCGCCGCGTAACGTGCTCAGTTATGTAATCCAATGTTTCATAGGGTTTTAAAGCTACCAGTGCACAGAACAGAAAGCACTAAATGAAATGCCTGTGGAGCAGAACAATGAATTAGGTCTTCCATTAAATTTTTCATCTCTTGAGTCTGCTCAAGCCCAGAAGCATCCCAGGCGGTATGAATCTGAGAATTCACAGCCTTAAATAAGAAAGTAATGGAGGGAGAGGCCATTATGAGACAGACATACAAGGACCTGCTCGTTATTTATTTATTTTAGGCAGCAGAGAAGGAATTTTGTTGGCAAAGAGCTGACACTGAATGCACCTTGGGTTTACCAACCTTCCTGCATAGCAAACTAAACATGACACTTGGGCCATAAGGGAGCTACTTTATAGCAGGCTTGAAACGCGTCTGAAAGATACTTGAAGTCTGGTGCTACTCAGAGAGGAGCAAAATTAATTTGCTTAGTAAAGGATAAATATGTACAGAGGAGACCAAAGTAAAATTCTCTTGGCTCGCCTTGCTCTCCTTCCCTGCCCTCCCATCACTGCAGTGCCGTAATCACAATGTGAAGGGCTGTACGTGGACAGAGCCTCCTTGCTGTCAGCGGAGCTGTGCTGACTCATACCCACAGAAACTATGAACCTTGCATTATGTTTCCTAGTTTTTAGTGGCTCTCCCTTATTTCTAATGACCTATTTCCTTAGGACCCTATTTGATAGCCTAATATATAGTTACGACAGAGCCATTGCCATCCTACCCAGCTGGTCTCTCCTCTTGACTTCGCCCCGTGTTACCATCCCCTCCTTGAGGGCTCCCCGTGAGCAGTGGCAGCTCCCGCGCTCTAACCACAGCGCAGAAGAGGGAGAAAACCTTTAGCCCTATGCTTCTCCCTTGCGCAAGGAACAGCGATGCGTTTTATCTGCTCGTTTAGCGGGGCAGCACCCGGGGAGCCCGTCCCCCGGCAGGTCCCCGCGCGGGGATGCGGGAGCCGCCGTGAGGACCCGCTGCGGCTGCGGCTGCGGCCGGGGGGCAGGACGCGGGGGCGGCTCTCGGCAACGCCCCTGGCCGGACCCTCCTCATATGCGCGGATCGAGCAGCGGATCGGTGGGGTCTGCAGAGCGCCATGCGGCAGCGGCGGCGCGCTGGGGCCGCCCTCGTCTCCTCCTGAATCCGGCGGCGCCTCCCGGTTCGCTGCTCTCTGGATACCCATCGCCGCAGAGGAAGACCCCGACGGCGTCTCTGAAAGGACTCCCTGAGCTCCCATGTGTAACCCTCCTCCTCTTAGCAAGTACTAGGTAGGCAATTTTAAAGTGCTTTTGCATTGGCAGCAGCCTTAGCATCGATCTGAAAACTCCATTGTGTTCTCTGTAATCAGAGCAGAAGCTGCCTCTTAAAACCTACTGTGTTTAAAATCTTCCTTCTTACTCTGTGCGGTTTGGTGGGGAGGGAGGAGAAGTATCTCTCTTTTTTTTTTTTTTAATAATAATTTTTTAGCTGATGTGCACCTTTGGAAAAGGATATTCCCTCTTTGATCCCTCCCTTGTTCTGCAGAGCTGCTCTAACCGTTGCTGTATAGTTGCTTTCAGCCTTGGTGAACATCTGTGCAACCGTGTAGCACGTACAGCAGGCTGCTCACTCCTCTATTACTCAGTTTTCTGCTGTGTACTTCAGAGCGGGACCCGCTAAGTTCTGGTTTGGTTGCAGAGATGGCTAACAGAGGACCAAGCTACGGCTTAAGCCGCGAAGTTCAAGAAAAGATTGAGCAGAAATATGACCCGGAATTAGAGTCTAGGCTAGTGAACTGGATTATTGTTCAGTGTGGAGAGCAGATAGAGCAACCTCCGCCTGGGAGGCAACATTTCCAGACCTGGCTCATGGACGGAACGGTAAGCGATTTATCTCACTCTGCATCTGCGTGTGTTTACATGGGCATAGGGGATTTGTATATGTTATCATCGGCATCCTTGTTTTCTATTTTCATCCAGCTAAACTGATCGGAGCTCCCAATAATTATGGAAATATATGTCTTAGCAACTGACTGATTTCCTTTAGGCGAGGAAATCTTAACCTCAGAAAATAATTATTCTGGTGGTGCGTGGGGATTAGTACGGTACTTATGATTCTTATGAGTCATGTATTCTATATATGAGTATGACTCATTCCTCCAGCACAATTTCTCATGCAGTTAAGAGAGATCCGCTTTTAAAATCAATGTATCTTTTTTGCATAAGAAATCAATGTTGGTGGAGAAAGGTGAATAGATGCAGAGAATCTGATATAGTAGGTTGTCATAACTGATTTCTTCTTGGGAATAATTCTGTAGCTAAAACATTGTATTCCCTTGGTTTATTGAACAACAGACAAATGCTGCTGTTTGCAGTGGAATAGGCTAATCATTGAATCTCTGCCAAAGTGACTTTAACAATATTTCAATTGACATTGCTTATTCTTTTGGTCCAGGCATGTGGGTTTCTTTTCTGTCAGTTGTTATATAACCTTTACCAGAGATTGCTTTGTTGTTTCTAGCAGATTAGGATTTATTTGGTAAGGCTATCACTGTCAGTTAATGAAAGCTTTAATGCATTTCTAAAATACTTTGATTATTATCGATTGCGATTTTCTCCTCTTTGTTTTTAATTGAAGAAATTATGTTCCCAACAAAAATTGACCAGGTCAAACCACTTTACTGCCTCATTTCATGTTCAGAAATTGCCTTCTAGTTTGGTGACTGCTTCATAATTCTGTTTCTGTGTTTATCTCTCAGCTGTTATGCAAGTTAATAAACAGTTTACATCCAAAGGGAAATGAGCCCATTGCAAAGATCTCCGAATCAAAAATGGCTTTCAGACAGATGGAACAAATTTCTCAGTTCTTAAAAGCTGCTGAAATCTATGGAGTAAGAACAACAGACATTTTCCAGACAGTGGATTTATGGGAAGGTAAAAATAATAAACTTGACTTGAGCTTGCAGTCTTCATTTTGCCTTGCTTTGATGTGTTGTAATGGTGCATTTCGTCTAAGACAGATTCTCTAATATAATTATCTTTTGTTTCTGTTTGCCCTACCTTATTACCATGTTCTTCCGGTGGTGCATTACCTCCTCTGAGGGATATACATTACCCTGGGGACATCGTGGCTGCGATGTTATCCAAAAGCCATCGTTCTGACAGAAATCCACAGCCCTAATAAAACAGATGCTCCCCATGCTAATTATTTCCAAGTAAACAGCTTCTAAGAGCAAATATGGAAAACCTTCATTTTCTCATGACAAGTTCTTATTGTACTTCTCAGATTATAAGCAAGGCTCAAATCAAAGCTATAGAATGCGTTCCCCACAGCAGACGTGACCCTTTGGAGCTTGTGAGGGCTCGTTCATGACTAGCTAGAAGTGAGGCTCGATGCTGGAATATAGGGGACTCTGCAGGGATATTAGCAGAGCATCCCTCACAATGCAGTGTTTTTTAGAAAGGTCACTATGGAAACAGCAAAAAAACTGAGGATGCTCCTGGGGTTTTTGCAGTTGCAAAGGTGAAGGTTATTTCCATCCCTTGTGGGAAGTGTCCTCTGAAGGGCTGATTCATATTCATAGGGCTGCTTCCGACCACTTCTGTGTCGATGCATCATTCCTGGTGATCTGACTAGATAAACTCCATATCCAGACTCTCTCTGGGCAAGGTGATGTACCATGCTGTGCACGGGATCAAAGCAAAGGCAGCTTCAGGATAGGGAAGGGCAGGTGTTAATACGTGTGAAAGGGACAAAATCCACAAAGAGGACAAAACGATAGAAAGAGGGAAATAATGCTTTGAGGAACTGGTTGGTGTAGTAGGAATAGGAACATGCAATGGGATTTATTTGCACAGGCTGCCAGGGCATGTAGAAGAGATCACCCCTCTGAAGAAGGGCTCGGGACGTGAAGGCTCTGCAGATGGGCTAGGGAAGGATGTACCTACAGCCCGAGTAAGGAGGCTCTGCAGCATTCTCAGGGTATCCGGTTTGCTTGACAGATCTTACCTTTGGGCACAAGGGCAGGATTGCTTCTTTATTGTTTGATTTTCAGTGTTTCATCCTATCTTTACATGTGTTAAATGAAGGAATTTTCACTTCCCTGGAATGACACCCTCCCCTGCCCCATCCGAGCTGGCTATTGAGAGGAAAGTTCCATCCATCTCACCAGGGATGGAATTAGCTCATTTCAGATGCCATTCCTGCCAGTCTTTTGCATCTTGTAATAGTTTCACACCATGCAAATGAAAATACAGTACACTGATTCTTATGATTAAAAGGACTCACTTTGAAGAGGAAAAGCTCCTAATGATGTTGACAATCATCTCCTCCGTCTCTCTTCCTTTCATTCATCACCCTTTCTCAAGAGATACGAGGAAAAAAGCCAGTAACTCCAGATGACAGGAAGCCAAAACTGCTTGCCAACTGAGGATGGAACCATTGGAAGCCATACCAGACTTGTCTCCAGTTATTTTAGGACTTCCCAAAATTATTCTATATCTCCTTCTTTCCCTCATCTGTCTTCCTCCCTCCCTGGCTCTTCTTGGCGTCACTCCTGAAGTGAGCTTGCACAAGCCTCTTGCATCTGACTGTAGCTCTCACTTCTCACATCTCTGCTGTTTCAGACATGCATCATCTGAACCCAGATGCGTGAGCTGTACTGGAAGGACAGTATCTTTTCACTATTTCATAGTTAAATTAATCCTACTCTTCTGAAAGGATTCTCAGGCCATAGTGTGTTTGGGAAGAGAGGGGCTGTCCACGGACGTTTATGGGGAAAGGGAAGTATGTGCAACTAAAAACCAGCTTCTCTTTGGCACTAATTGTTTCCTAAGAGCTCGTGTTTTGAGATTCTTAGTATTAATTAACAAAAACATTTCAGGATGCAATCTGCCATTGGCTGTTCCAAACCCATTTGCCCCATCTGGTGCATTTCTTCCTAATCTCTAAATCTCTTGGTCCAGAAGTATCATCTCTCCTTTTCCTTTCTAATGTGAAGGTACTGGGCAGAGTACAGCAATTTCCTTAATCCTGGCCCTGCTTTGTGGGGAACAACCAAGTGCTGGAGCCAAGGGAAGGTACTAGCTGCCGTCTTCTGAAATGCCAGAGTTCAGTTTGGCTTCAGAGAATTCTTATCCCTTCCTTCAAAGGGCTGGTGTCTTGGGTGACTTTTTCAGCTGCGACTTAAGCTTCACGTGGTGCTGACCACCTATCAGGATATGAAATGCCACATTTGTGGCCCCTTCGTACCCTCTTCTGCTCTGCCTCTCCTAGCTGCCCGTGTCCTTGGCTGGAAAAGGGCAAGTGCTGCCAGGCCAGGGAGATGCAGGGTGTTCCCTGCTCCGCAGCATCCTTGCTTGCTCCGCAGCGCCTTGGCTGCTGCTTTGTTTTGTCACGTGGCCCTCCCTCCTGCTCCATTTTTCCCTGCAGCGTCTCCCACTCCCAGTGACAATTAGAGCTGGGCTGAGCGCAGGGGGCGGGGAGGGCTGCCAGATGGCTCGCTGAGGCTCTTCATGATATTTTGCTGCCGTCTTTTGTTTCTTTTTTTCTTTCTTCTTTTTTTTTTTTTCAGTTGCCATCGTTATTCAACTCATTCACTTTTAAATCCATCTTTGCATCTCTCCTCATCCTTGTCAGTCATCGCACCCCTTGTTATATGGGAGGCATCCCAAGGACATTATATGTGGCATCTGTTGCGGCATATGGTACATCTGCTGCTTTGGGGATTTCTGTTTTTGCCTCACACTCCTCCATGTGTGTTTGTGTGTGTGCGAGATGTGGGGCTCTTCAACTGCCCTCTTTTAGGTCAGGACCTCATCTGATGTGGTTTCTGTTAAGAAACAGTAAAACAAGGATTCTGGATGGTTGGCTGTTTTATGAGCCAGCGGTCCCCTGCAGATAGGATTCATGTAAACTTTAAGAGGTTATATGACAGTCACAGTGAGAAACTGCTAGATGTTTTCAGCTTTAGGATGTCTTCCCCACCTTGACCATGCTTTACGCTTTTAGGTTTGAATGAACCCAAGCACTGAACTTAATCTGCCTGTAATTAGGGAGACACATAGCATAAACATATAATGTGCGAAGGCTGCTTTCCTGTACACACCAGCTGGTCTACAACGATTTTCCTTAATGTTGGTCCACTGGAGGTATTTCTGAAGTCTATCATAATCACTTCTCTAGTATCACATGTTTCTATGGATTATTTATTTCCCCAGTTCAAGAACTTGAATCCTCTAGAAATCTTTTCTTTTTTTCTCTTTCCTTTGATTATGGAAAGAAACCTAAACCTAGTGGAGACAAGATATGTAACTTCTACTTGGCTGAAGATGAGATGAGCCCTGTGTCCTTGAAAAGAGGATTGGAGAGAGATAAGATAAGGAGGGGGAAGCAGAGAAGAATAAGGAAAGTAAGAACTATATGACAGGATCATGTATGAAACAGCAGAGTATGGATTTTTCATAGTCTGAGAAAAGCAGCCACGAAGAAGGATTTGGGGGACTGACTTGGTGGATAGCTTTGGAAGGATTCATACGAGTTGTCTGCACACAACTTCTACACGACCACGTGTGAGCACATGGACTATGTGCCGTTGCCGGGAGTTACATGGTGGGATCAGTCTTCCCATTTTACCAGAGAATAAACTGAGATGTAGCATCAGTTATTTACTGCTTTGCTCTCTGCGGGCCATATTTTCTGCGTGCAGCAACACTCCGTGTCTTCCTGTTCTTTGGGTGTCAAAGGGGCAAAACTTTTCTTAGGGAAAATTCTGCCAATAGAGCTAACTAGCAGGACTTACAATAACGTGGAGGAAAGACTCTCAAATAGCCATAGGCACCTAAATTGTAAGACTTACCTTAACATAGACCCTTTAGTAGATTTCAATAAGCTTTTCTATGTCAGTATTTCAATTTCAGCCTCTGTGAAATAGCATTTATAATGCCATTACTGCATCTTCTTAGGCAAGTCAAGAGAAATAATTAACACATTGGGTGAATAGGGTTATCGGGATGTTGATTGTTGTGCAGGGCTTTCTTGTATTAATTTCACTGTCTCTCTTTCTAGGGAAGGACATGGCAGCAGTGCAGAGGACCTTAATGGCTCTGGGCAGTTTGGCCGTGACTAAGGACGATGGCTGCTACAAGGGGGATCCATCCTGGTTTCACAGGTAAAAGCTAAAACGTAGCTTCCTGGAGTGTCTTCTACAGAAATCTGGCAATATAGTCTGCCTCTAGCTCGGACTGACTTTATGGAAATGTATTGGGAAAGGAAGATAAGAATCTTCCCGAAATATTCTTGAGATGGATAGGGTTTTTTTGTTTGTTTGTTTGTTTGTTTTTCCTCTCTGCAGTCTGGAGGAAGAAGCAAATACCCAACTAGTCAGCAGTATTTCATACCCTTCCCAGGTTCCCGCCACTGCTGGGCCCGTGTCTTACCATATCTTGTCAGCTTCAGCTCCCACCAGTGCTGCTGGGGAGAAGTCCTTGTGGGATCCGTGTAGCACAGCCACGCTGCCCCCTCTTCCCCCCAGCCCCCTCGCCCCCATCACACACGTCCCTCCTGCTGACCTGGAGGTGGGAAGGAGCCACCAGGAGCTGGATGAAGGTGCACCCTGTCCAACTCTGGATTCCCCTGAGGCCTTCCCTTGTGAACATCTCTGTACAAGGGGTCTACACTGATCCCTGAGGCAGAGACATATTTCCCTGTCCACCAACATTTTCCCCAACTTATTCCTTAAAAGGACAACAAAGCAACAACACTTAGGAAATTCAGCCACTAGTTTTGGTGAGGTTCATCTAAGGAGCAACTTCAGCTAATCTATATCCCCTTGTGGGGGAAAGGAGATGAAAGCAGGGCAGACCCTTGAGCACTCCTGCCCCACTTGAGCATTGCTGTAATGAGTTTGCACCACCTAAGAGTATTTCTAATGTTGCAGTCTGAAGCATGTTAGCAAAAGGAGTGCTGGCTGCTTTTTTTTGTTTCCTTTAATTTGTCTGATGTCTGTGTGAGGCTCAACACAAGCAAAGCAAACTTCATTTTGTTTATGTGAAAGCTTGAGCTGGCTTAAAAGAGGCTAAAAGAGACCTGAACTTTAGGTGAAGAAGTGCAAACTCCTGGACAGTCTTTATATAAAACTAGTTTAAATGAGCTTAGTACAGTTCACAAAGAGATTTGTATTTATTGATTATAATTGGTTTTAAAATTCAAATCCAGTTACAAGCTTTAATATAAACCAGACATGAAATCACTGAGAACCAGACAGGCTTACTTGTTTCATGTAACTAAAACAAATTCCTACATGGGAAAATTAATTTTCATCTGGCTCTTAATTGTGGGTGGGAACAGTTTTCACCATCATAGCTGAAGATGTGATCACTTCCATCCTGCCTTTGCTACACAGATGGATAATCCATATCTACTGCAGCTCGAACACCAGTATATAGCCTGCTGTCTTAAGGAAAACTGATCTTGTTTCCTTAAGGGCCTTATGTGTGGCAGGTCAGGAGCTGTTTTGTGAGTAACTTTGCTATCCCTACGGGGCAATCTGGCCCACTCACTGCCACCCAGCGTTGGTCATGAGGCAGGGCCTTCAGGCTGATTCTTAATCTTCTTAAGTTAAATGGAAAGAAGTCCAGATTAAATGGAATAAGAGTATTTGTGGAGAGATCTATCATGATTAAGAAACACCTTCGCTTGAGCTAAGCTGTTTAACTTTCTATTGCCAGTGTCTGGCATACCCAGTTCCATCAGGCTTGATTTGTCCCTTCTCATATGTCCTAGCAAAGTTCATGGATCCATCGTTGTTCATTATCTTGCAGTTCGGCCATCACAGACACTACTGCAAAGCTCGTAAAAGAAAAAAAAAACAAAAACAAAACAATCAAACAAACCTGTCAGTTCTGAATGGTAGTATTTTGCCCTCATTTTTCAGTGAGGCTGATGTCAGATGATGGCAGACAAGGCAAAAAAGAACTTGAAACCTTTCTGAACCTCAAGGGGAGCAGGAGGGACTTCTCCTCTCTTCTTATAGTCTCAGAAGCCATTTCCAGCAGCCTGAAAGCTAATTATAAGTGCATGCTGTTATCTGTTAAGACCATCATATACTCAATGCAGTGGTTATGATGGAAAAAATATCTCAATATGATCCAAACTGCTTATATACTCAAATGTTAGTAGCATATCTAGACTCCCCTTTAGCCACTTTTTTATTATTATTATTGTTTTTTGCAATTCTGCTTTCTTCCTGTTCTTAATTACATTTCAACTGTCTCCAGTGAGCAAATTACTCCATAATATGGCTGAAAATACTAGGAGGAAAGAGAGGGAAAAAATAGAACATGTTCCTGGTATTTTAATTAAAATAAAGGCAGATACAGCGAACCTGAAATTCAATTAGGTAATAGGAGCAGTTCTAAAAACATCCTCTCTTGGAGACTCTGGCAGCCGTTCGCTGCCCGCATAAGGATTCTGGAAAAGAAATTAAGCAGCAGTGAGAAGGGGTTGCTCTGGCTCAGGGGTGCCTCACTCCTGCATGCCTGTCCCCAAGGAGCCCTGAGAGCTGACCGTGTGATGGGCTTCTGTAAATCCTGTTGTGAATCTTCACACTGATACTGGAGGTCCATTCTGAAAAACACCAGCCCACTGGTGTTTTCTCTTTAGGGTGTTTCTCACCTTTCTGCTGGGTTGGGCTTTCCAGGTGAGGTTCTCCTGCACCATCCTCAGCCTGGCTCAGCTGAGGACAGTTCAAGGGCTTTCCTGGACTTGAGCCAGGGCGCTCAGCACCATACAGGATCAAACCCTCGTTACGGATCATATTGATTTTTTTCAATCGCAGCAGCTGCCTAATCTGGGATTCTCATCTAATGTTGGAGTGGGGAGAAGTGGGCGAATTGTAGTGCAATGCAATTACAACTGTAAACTGATCCCGGGACAAATAGGTACTTATGGGAGAAAGGTCCCACCCGAGTGGGAGTAGAGACCAGATGATTGAAATCCCCCCTCAGTTTGGGTCTCTGATGGTTTTTACAGCCTAACTGACAGCAGCAGACTGACCCTTCTTCATTTTAAATGACTTATTTTCCCTGTCTTGTACGCATGTAAGATTAATCTAAGACGAATAGACAGTTTCTCACAGGGCAGCAGAGTACAAACTTCTGAGCCATGACTTAGCGACCACTTCTGCCCTCAGTGCTGTTTTCCAGGAAAGAGGCTTCTTAAGTTCCAACAAAGGTTCATTGATCTAAAGGGTTTTTCAGACCACAGATGCCAAACAAAAGCGGCCAGTATGTTTTGACAGAAGATAAAGGACCATCGTTATGCTGAGACACAGGTGCAAAAGGCCCAAATCTATTGTTTAGAGGAGAGTTGGGGAATTGCAACTACCTATTTACTCTTATTTACTCCACTGAGTTAAATTATACCAAATTATAACAATGCTGTAGATGGGTACCAAATTATATTAAAGCACAGGTAAACATCTCATTGATCTGACTCCATGGACAACAGAATCTGCGAGCTGTATGCTCGGTAAATATTCGGGCTGTATCACAGCTGCTGGGGAAGTCCCTGGGGTGATCTTAGGCCTGCAGAACAGGGAAAGTCTCAAGCGTTGGGGGTTGGAGTAGGATATTGCTTCTAACTGCAAGAAAGCAGTTAGCTCAGCCAATATTGTCTGCCCTGTGGGATGGTGAAAACAAAATGTTGCATTGCATTGAGCCAATTTCAGATTGTTTTTCATGATTATCTGAGTATATGAAGAATGATGGTGTGTGTTGCTTTTTTTTTTCCTTTTTTTTTTGTGTGTATGTGTGTGTGCATCTGCACAGGAAAGCACAGCAGAACCGGCGAGGATTTTCAGAAGAGCAGCTTCGTCAGGGACAGAATGTAATAGGCCTTCAGATGGGCAGCAACAAAGGAGCGTCACAGTCAGGCATGACAGGCTACGGGATGCCGAGGCAAATTATCTAAAAGCATCTGTCTGTACAGAAAGCACTCCTTCTGCAGCATGGTCTGTTTAAGAAAAAGGAAAAAAAAAAAAAAAAGCTCATTAGTTTCCTCTCTGCCTGTTTTTTTTAATAGTTAGTGCACTCTAAGATTTGGCATATTTTTGGTTTGGTTTGTATTTTCTTGCAGCTGCAGCTGTTCATCTAAGAACACGGGTTTTCGTGGTGGTGTGTGTCATTTCACAGCATGTGTGCACTGCTGCCTCCTCTTCTTCACTTCTGAACTATGCAAAGACAATTATTCTGTATTAATTTATTTGCAAACTGTTATCTTCCATATTTGTCTCACACCACTCTTATATCGCAACCAGTAACCTCGTTCTTCAATTCAGTGATGATATCGTTTGACCTAAGAATAAAGACAAATTAAAACCACCTCTTAGACTCATTCTTTAAAGGAGCAGTTAAAACCAACCAACACATGGTACAGTCCTGAGGAGTTAAATGTTTTGATTGATCCATCTGTCTCATCTCTAACCCAGAGCTTTCTTTGAGTGGTTTCTTGCTATCGTGTTGACAGTCTGTGTTATATAATTAATTCAACATTGCCAAAGGCACACCCAAATTCTCCTAAAATATTTTCCTAAAGAGAGAAAAGTTCTGTTACCCTGAATCTGTTTTGTTTGGTCTTACCCAGTTTCTCTCAGATTTGATTTGCATCAAATTTTGAAAGTTGATGAATTTGAAAAAATGCAAACCTTATATCTTGACAGAAGTAAGTAAACAGAAGTAAGAACAGGTTTTGCCTTGTGATAGTTGATATTATATCAGGGAAATTGCCAACCAAGGTGTTTTAAATGCACAGAAAGAAATAAAAGTGCCAGAATGTTTTTGACTTTACAAATACCTGCAGTTCAAGTTTGAAGAATGCATTATGCTTGCCTGTGTGCGTCTTTGCAAGATTCGTTTTGTAACAGGTCTCTGGAGGATCAGTGGCAGTATTACATGCCAGCCTGGTCATCTGGCCACCAAAGCTTGCAGGAGTAGGTTCACCAAGCTAGTGCAGCTTGCACTGCTCTGTGACATATGTGCTCAGGAACATGACACTGTTTTATCTGGAGGCTTCTTCTCCTATTAACTATTTCTGTACACTGGCAATGTTCAATTGCTTCTTTCCTACAGGCAGGTAGGAATGCGTGATTACCAAACTTTGTGTACTTTGTAGTTCTTAGGCATCCAAGGAAGCCTGAAAATATAGTGTTTGGGAAGGTAACAGATGAGAGGTAATCATCTGCTCTGAGTTGGGTTGACTTCAGTCCTAGGTCTGAACCACTTGTCCACTCAGTAGCTCTGGAAGCCGTGACTCACATGTTGATGTGACTTCCAAAGTCACTACCACTGTGTAGACTGAAGGGACAATTCAGGATAAGCACTGTCCTCCCTAGGGAAACACAGGAATAATACCTACAGGGAGCATTGTGGCATGTAGGAAGTGAGAAGTGATGTAACGCTTGGCACTGAGCTGATGTTACAGCAACTGCTGCTGAGAGGGTCCTGCTGCACTTGTGCCTCCTCTTGCATCTGCCGGGGCATCTTGGCCCTTCCACCGTGCTCTTGCCACGTACTTTATTTTTCAGTTGTTCCACCATAATAACTGTTTAGGGTTATTTTTCGGTTATTTTGTGAGGTGGAATAGCTCAGCACAGAATTGCATGAGCACATGAGAAGGCACATGGGGAAATGAGCACCTGAGACTAGGAACTCACTTTTCAGATATAGTGGAAAGTTAGCTCAATGCAGGGTATAACATTTAACTTCTACCCCATGTTACATGAGGCACACCTTGAAATGGATAGCAGGGAGACTTCTGTCTTTCTTAGTAAGAGCACACGAGCACCTTAAGATGATGGCTGCTGGAAAATTCACCTTGGAGAACATGAATGTGAAAAGTAGCCATCACCCTCCAGTAAAAGCTGGAAAATCACAGCCACAGCAGTTGAAGCAGCACCTGTGGTTAGTAACTGGATGAGAGGAAGACCTGACTTGTGGTTAAGGGTCTGAAAGGCTCGCAGCTCCTCTGCTGTGCAGCACCTGTGTGGGAGACACAAAGCAGGTGCTGGTCTGCCCTGGGGTGACCTGGGTCTCTTGCCTCCCTTTGGCTAAAGGGCTATTCACTGTGTCCTTCTTTCTGGAAACACCATTTTTATGTGCAACGTGGTAAGTGTGTTCATGAGGTATCGCATGGTTTTCTGCATCCTTGATTGCCACAGTGGAGCATCACGTGGCCCTCTTCTTGGTAACATGTCCTTCCCTGAGCCTGCAGCCAACAGAGGGGACCAGGGCAAGTTCAGCTCCTAGAGGCGGGGGATTTTCAGCAGGGTGGCTGAAGTACCTAGCACAGAGGACAGGCCTACTGAGCAGAGCAGTGTCCATCTCACCAGGTACTCTGGCTTTGGTGGTGGCAAGAGGAGAGGTACATGAGGAGATGACACAAACCTGACCACTTTCTGCAGGCCTCTTCCTTCATTCTCCAAACAGCTTCTGGGATTATTGTAAAACGGCACATCCCAGGTAAACAGTCTTTCATTAAAACTACATTTTTGAATTAAATGTGCTTTCATGAGATTTTTGGCATTCTCAGTCAGAACTGCCTCACTGAAGCTACTACAGAAAATACAATATACTTGTAGAGTAAATACACAGCAAATTTAACAAGCCATATTAACAACAGCTAAGGATTGTGAGAAAGAAAATCCATAACCTTGGCTGCAGCCTCAGGACCTGTTCAGTGTAGAGACAAGAACAAAAAAAAAAGACAGATACCCAAAATCTCACCTTTGTTAAGCTCCACCACTAAGGCCACAACACAGCCTTTTATTACCCTAAGCCAAGTTAATATAGCTATTTATGTTTGGCAGGTAGATGCTCCAAGCTATACTTTATTCAGTGGATTAACTTTATCCGTCAATATTTTTACATTACAAGCTTAGAAATAACAACTTTGCAAACACTTTAAAATAGACTCCAGATCACTAATGTCCCTTTATATAAAATGTTTATTACCAAGTTTACAAATACGTTAAGCTAAGAAGTAAGTTAATATACTTCAAGGCTAATTTAGTAACAAGCTCGTGAGAAAAGCAAGCTTCTATTACCTGAAATACACTCATGCAGGTCTCCCCAAAGCCTAATTGATTTCTATTACAACCTCCTGCATTGTTACCACTAGAAACCTTAATGCACATTCTAAATACGTTCAAAGTGTCAACAGGAGGAGAGCACTCAACAAATGTCAAGCTGCATACATTTGAGAGGTTAGAATTATGTTCATATTCAGCAGTCAATACCCTACACTCCATGTTGTGGGAGGGCTGAGAACATGAAGTAAACATGAACCTCTCCACAAAGAGGGTGAGAGATGTACAAGAGCTTTGAACATGTACTGGGGGGTATGGTATAAAAACGTGGGATTTAGCGTTTGTTGAGTGAGGGATTGTGATTCTCTCTCTTGCTTGGTGCTGGGGTCTCTGATGCCAAGAGGATGTTCCCTTCTGCGGTCTCAGAGTGATACTTCACTTCAGGCTGTGGCCTCCTTATAGTTCAAA
Source organism: Crypturellus undulatus (assembly GCA_013389825.1). Taxonomy (NCBI): domain Eukaryota; kingdom Metazoa; phylum Chordata; class Aves; order Tinamiformes; family Tinamidae; genus Crypturellus; species Crypturellus undulatus. The sequence goes on along the minus strand of VWPW01027362.1, from coordinate 11,375 downwards.
ACCTAAGGTGTGTTCCCTCATATATAGCTCTTCGTGAGGGCTGGCTGTAATTGGGATTGGAAAACTATCCAGGCTTTCTTTCTTTTTTTTTTTTTTTTTTTTAAAAAAAAAACACCATTGTGGTTTTTTTGTTGTTGTTGTTTTTCTTTTAAAAAGCATTTTGTGAGCAATGCTTTTAAATATGACACTACCTCCAGGCCAAGCAGCTGCACGGGGGAAAGCACCATAGTAGGTGGACGAGAAACACCTTAAACATTGCCTCCCCACTGCTTCAGTGTTTCTCACCTGCAGAACTCACATACATGACATTTATCTGCTTTCATGAAGGTTTTAGGACCATGAGCCACCTCGTTACACAAAATTACTCAATAATTTCTTTTTAACAGTAGGGTAACATCTAACGGCCTTCCAGAAGTGTGGTATGCGGGTATGTGAGGGATGAAGAGAACAAACCGTGTACGTGAGTGCCTCAAATGTGTAGCACCCCTGGACACGCACACTTCAGAAAGGGCCTAGGAGAATGTGCTGCGAAGAGCAATAGGAGCCGGCAGGCCCTTCCTTCCCACCTTTGAGCTGGCCTTGCGGGATGACCTCCGCAGGCAGCTAAACAGATAAAGACAACTTGGTTTTCCAAATGCTTAGTGCAAGCAGACCCACCACGAAGGAAGGACAGGGCTCCGTATATCGGAGTTTTATTTCCATGTCTGTAACTGATTGCAGTTGACGTTGACTGTGGTGTCCCACTTTGCTGACTCAGTGTCTCTTGCACGTAAAGTGCAGCTAGTACTCCCTGAACAGCAGTGGGTTTGACCGGCTCAGACTGTAATAGGATCAGTGACATGCTAACTCCTCCCGGTTAGAAAGGGGCTTTAAACACATTGAGAAGGGCCGCACTGAGGAGGGATGCGGAGAAGGAATGAAAGAAATGCTGCCACTTACTGTAAACCTCTTCTGTCCCTGCCACGGTAGTTTCTGAGTCGGGGAGTGCAGGTATGGAGTGAAGGGCATTCGAGCACATCTATATAGGGCCACTCCAGCTATCCGGCCTCCTTTACACCTACTAATAGAAATATAAATGCTGATACTGAATGTCTACCTAAACTAATAAAACATACAGTCCATGGCATCTTTTTCTTCTAAGATGTTCTTAAAATACACAGGAAGAGGAACTGAGAATTTTGTCTGCATTCATGTTTTGGGCATAACATACTGTTAAGAGGAAATCTATTTTTTCTCCTCTCTATAAAGCTTGCTATTCTCAAGAAATGTCAAGTTTTATGGGAACAAAGGCAGCAGAATGAAGTACTGGGAAAACATGCCCAAGCAACCACCTCTCTTCCCCTTCTCTTCCAACTGTATTTACTTATTTAAATTTCCCTGAGATTATTCCTCCCACCCAGCTCCTCAGAATAAAAGCACCACAGTGAGTTCTGTGACTAACCTCGAGCAATAGGAGCCCACAAGGTAAAGTTAAGAAAGAAAATAAGACACTAACTATTATAGAAAGGGGAAAATCACAGCCTTGGGAGGGAAGTAATTTTTCTGCTCCCTCTCCCAGTGTTCATGTGACAGCACAGTGCATGAAGCAGTGACATTCAAGTAAAGCTATAATGTCATTTCTCAGAAGCATAAATAAATGTGTCTGTAGTCCTGTTGGATTTATAAAAGATATTAGAGAGGTGACCTTTCTCCCTAATGAAATTTCTGTCAAATGGCTCACTTCTTTGGTAGAAATGTGACCCTGGTATTCAGCAGGAGTGATTCCTATGCTCTGGTGAGTCACTGCTCCTCAGACCTCATGGCAAAGCTGAGGCTTATGTCTACACCTGTTGGTGTTCAGAAACACAGGAGTAGGTCCCTGTTCTGCTCTGAGGAGCTGCGGGACCAAGGGAGAGCAAGGCTGGAGTGAAGGAGATGGTGCTCCTGAATATGCAGTATTTCGGGGCTAACACAGTGCTGCCTGTCTGAGACAGACCGATGAGCACTGGGCACGGCAAAACCACATCTTGGTAAAGGGCTTGTGCCAGGAGAGGCTCAGGTTAGATATTAGGAAATCTTTCTACAGCAGTGAAGTGGTGGAGTGGTGAAGTCTTGGAACGGGCTGCCACGGGAAGTGGTGGAGTCACCATCCCTGGCAGCGTTCAAGAAACGTGCAGATGAAGTGCTTGGGGATGTGGTTTAGTAGGTGTGATGGTGATGGGTTTGCAGTTGGACCTGATGATCTTGAAGGTTTTTTCCAACCATAAAGAATCTATGATTCTAGCATCTGGTTAATAAACATGCAAGGTGGAAGAAAGCTTCTGTGTTCACACAGTCATCTAAACATCCTGCTTTTTTCTTGCTGAGGCCTTGAAAAAAAGAAGAAAAAAAACAGCACACAATTACTTTGAGGAGCAGGTTTCCAATCAGTGCCATTATGAGTCAACATTTCATACCAACTTTCCTTGTATCTAGCACCCACACATAATGTACAGGGAAGGCTAGTTCTGCTGCTTCCATTTCCTTCCTATATGCAACCCAGTGGCTGTTGTTTTGACCAGGTCCTTGAAGACTTTTGAGCACTTTCCTCTTGCACAAGTGCCTTACCATCCCCAGAGGATGGGAAAAGGAAAAGGAAAAAAGCATTTCCTTTTCTCTCTTGAATATTGTGACATAAATAACAGGACTAGCTTTAAAGTGCTTGGATACCATGGCAACACCGATCCTCTAAGTGAAAAGAAAAGCTTTGGATGCAAGGAGGAAATTCAGTACTTTAGGTATTGGTTTGGAAGCCTTCAGTGGGATATCAAAGGAATACGTGTAAACACAAGGAGTAATCACTGTCTCCTGGCATCCTCCAAAGAGGCCTTTGCCCTGATCTTTCATGACGCTTTAGAAAAAAAAAAGCCTGAACTGAATCAAACAACAACATTGTGCCATAGTTGTGGTGATACCGAATCTGGGTAGACCCACTCAGATTCCCCCTGCCTTACATGGGGATCATTGGGAGCACCAGGCACAACTAGGTGCCCAGGCCAGCGGCAGCTGGAGAAGGCTTTGCTATAGCTAGGCCACAGGCCAGCTATGGCCAGGTGGATTTGGTTGCTAGATTGCATGAGGGAACTGCAACAAAAGGTTTAGACCTTGTCCTAGGAAAGATAGGTGAGTTTAATAACACTTAGGTTAACCTGTGTAACCTGAGGTATACGCGGCTTTTCTGATGTGGAAGCTTTCTCTACGAGGCAACCTCTCTGGAGTGGCTTGCCCAAAGCTGTTAATGCGTCCTGGTTTCCTGCCCATTCTCAAGCTTGTTTTACTGCAGGGTGTTGGTGGAGTAGCTGCTAGTTAGCAGCAATGCAGCTGCTGCTGGAAGTGGCTGTGGGTGAGCGAGAAGGGATGGAGCTGCCTGCTCCTTGAGCGTGCCATGTCCTTGCAGGAGCTGCTGGAGCCCGAGGGTGACCATGCAGGAAAGGCTTGTGGCTAAGAAGTACTAACTGCCCCCGTGAAGGTCGATATAGTGGGTTTTTTTTAAAGGAACAGATTTGCAGATTTGAAGTCCCAGACATTATGTTTCAGGTTTCTATGCATTTGGCTTTTTTTTAATGTTTGTACTAAAGAGTTCTTATTTTCTTTAGAATTTATGGCTGTAGCTAAGAAATATTTATGCACAGAGGTTAAAAGGAGATCCACTGGAATCACAGTGTGTACTTTGAAAGAGGGTTACTTTGCACTAGAGGTCTCGCTAAAAGCATTGTGTTTTCTGGCTGTGAAATTTTTAAATTATGTTAGTTTTTCCTGCAGATGTGTTTCATAGTTTGAGCTGACTTATGAGGTGCCACGTGTAGGGAATGCAAAATAGACAGACAGATAGATGTTTTGGGAGGAAAGGTGGGAGTCTATAAGTCAGGTTATTATTGTATCCTTTCTGTGAATGAAGAGAAATGTTATGTGAAGGTTGTTCTCGGTTTTTATGTTACCTGCGTATGGAACCGCTGCTACCAGCTGAACTGAAGTGAGCAGAAAAACAATCCAAACAGTAGTACATTTATAGTATTTCTTATTTTTTCTATTGTGTTTTTTTTTTTAAAACTTGGTTCAAAACTAATGCTTAATGCTTGATTCACTAGTCTCTGTATTCTGTAAACATTAATTAATGAATGACTAATGTGGAAAACTGACAGTGTGCAGAACATGGCTTGATTAAAAACTTAGGTGTGTTGTATTTGCTCTTTAAACAGGGCTTCTAAAATAAACGGCAACGCACAGTACTGCAGTGTCACTGAAGCAGGCTACATACGTGAACTTCACTTTGGCAGAATATGTTTTCTGTTTTAAGACGCCTGTCTCCTCTGTGTAATGATGAGTCCTTTGGGAACTAACAACTTCTGGTGTTGCTGTGTGAATTGCACTCCCATTGGAGAAAAGTGCATCCAGGCAAGTGGGATTATTAAATGGAGATAAATGGGCCCAGGTAGCACTTAACTGAAGGAGTGATCATGCTCATGTTCTTTAAGTATGAAAGCTGTCTCTTGTAAGAGCTGGAGATATGGAGGAAGGAGACTTTGGTTCTGAGTACCGTGTGCTTTCTGTGAGAAGCTGTGTGCTAGCTATAATGAAATGAATCATAAACTAAAAGGAAACTTCAGTTTTGAAACCAATAAATTTCAAAAAATATTAACTACTTTACAGCTCTGAAATAAAAGGAATGATTTAGTCTTTTATTTTGGATAAAACTTTCTTAAAGCTATATTGTTATAACTTCACAGAATGCCTAAGGTTGGAAGGGACCTCTAGAGGTCATCTAGTCCAACCCCCCTGCACACGCAGGGCCACCCAGAGCACGTGGCACAGGGCTGCATCCAAGCGGGTCTTGAAGATCTCCAGAGAAGGAGACTCCACAACCTCTCTGGGCAGCCTGTTCCAGTGCTCTGTCACCCTCACCGTCAAGAAGTTCTTCCTTAAGTTCCCGTGGAACTTTTTATGCTTCAGTTTGTGGCCATTTCCTCTGGTTCTGTCAGTGACCACCAGTGAAAAGAGGCCAGCCCCATCCTCCTCATTGCCTCCCTTGAGGCACTTATAGACACAGATCAGATTCCCTCTCAGCCTTCTCTTCTCCAGGCTGAACAAGCCCAGCTCCCTCAGCCTCTCCTCATAGGGCAGATGTTCCAGGCCCCTGATCATCCTCGTGGCCCTGCGCTGGACTCTCTCCAGCAGCTCCACATCCCTCTTGTACTGTGGGGCCCAGAACTGGACACAGTACTCCAGATGTGGCCTTACCAGGGCTGAGTAGAGGGGTAAGATCACCTCCCTCGACCTGCTGGAGATGCTCCTCTTAATGCACCCCAGGATGCCATTGGCCTTCTTGGCCACGAGGGCACACTGCTGCCTCATGGTCAACCTGTCGTCCACCACGACGCCCAGGTCCTTCTCAGCAGAGCTGCTCTCCAGCAGGTCGGTCCCCAGCCTGTACTGGTGTCTGGGGTTATTTCTCCCCAGGTGCAGGACCGTGCACTTGGCCTTGTTGAATTTCATGAGGTTTTTGACCGCCCAGTTGTCCAGTCTGTCCAGGTCCCTCTGGATGGCAGCACAGCCCTCTGGAGTATCCGCTACTCCTCCCAGCTTCGTATCATCTGCAAACTTGCTGAGGGAGCACTCTGTGCCTTCATCCAGGTCATTGATGAATAAATTGAACAGGACTGGACCGAGGACTGACCCCTGGGGGACTCCGCTCAACACAGGCCTCCAACTAGACTCTGCACCGCTGATCACCACCCTCTGAGTTCTGCCATCCAGACAATTCCCAATCCACCTCACCGACCACTCATCCAACCTACGGAGCTTGTCTAGGAGGATGTTGTGAGGGACGGTGTCAAAAGCCTTGGTGAGGTCAAGGTAGATGACATGCACCGCTCTCCCCTCATCTATCCAGCCGGTCATCCCATCATAGAAGGCTATCAGATTAGTCAAGCATGATTTTCCCTTGGTGAATCCATGTTGACTAGTCTTGAGCACCTTCTTGTCCTCCATTTGCTTGGGGACAATGGCCAGTATGAGCCGTTCCATCACTTTTCCAGGTACGGAGGTGAGGCTGACCAGCCTGTAGTTGCCCGGGTCCTCCTTCTTGCCTTTTTTGAAGACTGGTGTGACATTGGCCTTCTTCCAGTTCTCCGGCACCTCCCCTGTTCTCCAGGATCTTTAGAAGATGATAGAGATGAGAGTGGCTTGGCTACGACATCCGCCAGCTCTCGCAGCACTCTGGGGTGCATCCCATCGGGGCCCATGGATTTGTTGGTATCAAGGTGCCTTAGGTGCTCTCTGACCCAATCTTCCTCTACCCTGGGCAAGTCTTCCTCTCTCCCGTCTTCTTCTCTTGTCGCTAGGGCCTGGGACTCAACAGGGCTGCCCTTGGTAAACACCGAAGCAAAGAAGGCATTCAGCAACTTAATCTGTACTCTAGGCATAACATGCATGGTTAAAGCCGGTTGAAGTTAGCATAGTTAAAACTTCAAAATATTACCTTGAAGTGCTCATTTTAGAGTAAGAGAACCTGAAAGCAGAGGGCGAAAACAGATAGATTTCTTTGTTCACTTGCAATATCAAGGTGACATGAGAATTTTACTGTTGTTGCTTAAGATCTGAAAAAGGGAAGGGGGTCCCATCTAATAGAGAAGGGAAAAAAAGTGAACATTTCATACCTGTTGCATATATAAAGAGGCTGATAAAATAGCATTGGGTTCATTTTGTTAATCTAATCCATCCTGTTTTAATTTTGCCCGTTTTATAGATGTGGTGGAATCCTATGTTAAAATGCAAAAGAGGAAGCAGATGAATTGGAAGAGCAAATGATTAAAAACTCTCCAGGGAGCAGGCTTGAAATAGTTTGTGAAATACAGGGAAGGAGGTGATAGAAGAAGAGACTTGTTTACTCAAACAAACAAAAACCCTTCCACCAAACCTAGAGCCGAGGGATTCCTCAGGGTGAGAAACAGATGCCTTATTAGGAAAGGGACCATCTCCTTTGCTCATGAGGAGGGGAATGACCTCTACAGATGAAAGTATAAAATGATCAGACCTCGGGTCATCAGTGTCACTCTTCCTCTGGGACCTCTGAAAAGAGGATCTTGGATTTTAGTTGCCTCTTGGTCAACAAATGTTGGTTATCAGTTAATACTGCTAATTTAAACATACATTTAGCCAGTGAAAGTCCTGCCCTCTTTTTTGAGATGAGGATATGTAGATCTTTATTTGTATTAGTGGGAACTGTTCATAGTAGAGACTGGTAATGTAGATTAGAGACCTGGCATTTGTTTATTTGGCTGTCCAAAAATAAAATTGAAAGCACATCAGAGCAAATTTGCTCTTTCCAGACTCCCACCTCTTCACAGATAAAACTGCATCACTTGACAAGTAGTTTCTGTGTCCAGTAGGAACTACCGATCTGAAGAAATGAAGGACGGTGTTCCTGTTCAAGTCTTTCTATTCTGAGATTTACCCATAGACAAGTGTCCATCAATCAAAATGAAACCAGGCCCTCCAAAAAGACAGGAAATCTTTTTGAAATTGTAATTTGCTCCCTGAAGCAAAGAAAATTAACTCCAAAAATAGCTCTCTACAGAGCATTTCTTATATGCTGGGTGCTTGTGACTACACTGTGTCCTTTGAGATCAAGGCTGTGGCTAATGCTCTTTGCTTAGAGGTGTGCAGAATGACTCACGCTTCCTCCCTTGAGACTCATTACAAATGCAAGGTGCCTTCTGAGACTTAATGCGATGTTTGGCAGTCCTTAGAAAGGACACACAGAAAATGCACAGAACTGCGCAGAAAATGCAGTGTATCATGAGGATACAATGAAAAAAAAATCTAATTTTTGTAACCAATTTAAAGCATAGCTATGCTTACAGAGTCCATCTAGCCTCAAGTAGCAGAAGGAAATTAATCTAAAATTTCTGTTAAAATGTTCTGTTAAAAATGTTAATAGCTTTTGGGTCTCTGGAGAACTGCCTGAGAGTGATCAGCCTGAAATAAGTTAGAGAANCGTGAGGATACAATGAAAAAAAATCTAATTTTTGTAACCAATTTAAAGCATAGCTATGCTTACAGAGTCCATCTAGCCTCAAGTAGCAGAAGGAAATTAATCTAAAATTTCTGTTAAAATGTTCTGTTAAAAATGTTAATAGCTTTTAGGTCTCTGGAGAACTGCCTGAAATAGGTTAGAGAATGTGGTCCCTTGAACTTTGATCCCTTGAATGGGAGCCCAGCAGTGCAATTGCTTCAGCATAAGCTTGTGAGCATGTGCAACCCTTTCAGCTGCCTCCCACTACTGGTTCTGGAGAAGGAGCACTGACAGCCTTGCTTGCATTTTGCAAGGACATTGTGAGGCTGCACAAGATCCTGAGATATGCAGTGAGAATTCTAGGCTGTCCATGTAAAATTTATAGACATGTTTTGTCTTGCTTGGGTTGATATATGTCCATGACAGTAAAAAGAGCCTGAGTGAAAAAAGAATGGCTCTATCAGGGTCTCAGATGATCTCAAGTTGACTCTCTCCTCCTTTTGACTTGGCAGATGATTCAGCTTGCTTACTGAAAAAAAAAAAGAAATCATTACACATCTGAAGAGGGGAAAAGGCAGAAAGGTGTCTGGTTGACATGGATATTGGGAGCTTCCTGAGTATGAAGGTGAAGATCAGAGAAACTTAGCTCTGGTCTGGCAGGGAGGCAGGAAGAACAGTTTTGTTATGTTCTGATAATGCGGAATACGAACTTTATAATATTATGATCTTTGCCTCTGCTTTCCAGATAATAAAGGACACTGGAAACTGGACAAGTAATAAGTCAAATGCAAAATTATTTCCTTAATGGTCTTGATTAGCTTCTTTTCATCTTGTATGATGTGTTGGTTCTAGTGCTGAGGGTGTTGAACCTCATGATATCAGATGGCTCACCTGAAAAACAATAGAGTAGGTCCTGTTTGTTAAAGATGCAGTATTTAAATCACTGCCATGAGTTTTGTTCATAGAACAGGCTTAGACAATTTTGCTCAGATGTGTATTGGCAGAGCAGGATAACCCCAGGCACCAGTACAGATTAGGGGTTGACCTGCTGGAAAGCAGCTCCGCAGAGAGGGATTCGGGAGTCCAGGTTGCCAACAGGTTAACCATGAGGCAGCAATGTGCCCTTGTGGCCAAGAAGGCCCATGGGATCCTGGCTGCATGAGGAGGAGTGTTGCCAGCAGGACGAGGGAGGGGATCCTGCCCTTCTGCTCAGCTCTGGTGAGGCCGCACCTGGAGTATTGGGGGCAGTGCTGGGCTCCCCAGGGCAAGAGGGACGTGGAATTTCTAGACAGGGTCCAGTGTAGGGCCATGAAGATCACTAAAGGACTGGAGCATCTATCGTATGAGGAAAGACTAAGTGATCTGGGCCTGTTAAGCCTAGAGAAGAGAAGATTGAGAGGAGAGCTGATCAACATGTACAAGTACCTTAGGGATGAATTTAGGGAGGAGGGGGCCAAACTCTTCTTGGTGGTGGCCAGTGATAGGACAAGCGGTAATGGGTACAAGTTGAAACACAGGAAGTTCCACCTCCGTGTGAGGAAGAACTTCTTTCCTGTGAGGGTGACAGAGCCCTGGAACAGGCTGCCCAGAGAGGCTGTGGAGTCTCCTTCTCTGGAGATCTTCAAAATCCACTTTGATGTGACGTTGTGCCCTGTGCTCTGGGTGTCCCTGCCTGAGCACAGGGGTTGGACTAGATGATCTCTAGAGGTCCCTTCCAACCTTAATGCTCTGTGAAGGTTAGACTGTGTGGAAAGAGTGCATCTCCTTGCTGAATTTCCATATGGCAGACATAGGAGGTAATAAAAGCTTGAGCTGTTATTTAAACTATGGTAGCATTTTTAGGCAGAGACTTGTAATAACCTCTGAAAGAGCTGAGGGGGCTGTAAATACTTACCATTAATAGTTTCTGGTGTGGGCTCTGGCACTTTGCCATGCATCAATGAATGTGTAAGTGCACTCTTATATGTGGATCATGGACATGGGTGCTAAGCCCTTTGATGCAAAGGCCTTTAAACTCTTCTGTCCTGTTGCTGTTCAATGTGTAAACAGCAGCCTCTGTAACATAGCATGTAGGTAGCATCTCATCCAGAATAACTACCAATAGGAGAAGAAGAAATGACCTCAAGTTGCACCGTGGGAGTTTCAGGCTAAATGTTTTAAAAAATTCCTACATGGAAAGAGTGGTGAAGCATTGGAACAGGCTGCCCGGGGAAGTGGTGGAGTCCCCATCCCTAACTGTTCAAGAAAGGGGTAGAAGAGTTACTCAGGGATGTGGTTTAGCAGGTATGGTTTTGAGGGGCTTATGGTTGCATTTGATCTTGAAAGTCTTTTACAGCCATAATAATTCTGTGTAGAAGCAGATAGGGGAGAAACAAATGCATGTTACATGGATCACAGGAACCATTTTTGTATTTTGATTATATATATATATTTTTATTTCCATTGGTCCAGATCCTCTTCTATTCTGCCTATATTGTCCCCAACCCAAGAGCAAAAGCTATGTTTACCAGTGTTCCAGCTGGTAAAATTTAAGAATCCTCACTGAAGATTAGTTTCTCTGCAGTTGAGATGGTTGCCTGCAAGTTCTCAGGGATATTAATGTCACATGGACCTGTGATGATTTAGTCAGTACATCAGAAGCTACTCTGAAACCTTTTCCACTACAGACCATGTAATTCAGTGAATAGGAGTCACTGCAATTCCTCATCAGTTTTATTCATGGTTAACAACGACCACTAGTGGGTCATCTTGACCGGTATGTGGGTGCATTATTTTTATGACCTTATTTTCTCTGAAGTCATGTGGTTTTGTTTGTTTTTGAATGAAAAGTTTGCTGTTATCAGAGCCCTATAATTGAAATGCTAACAACTTCTTAACCTCTTCCTTCTCAAATTAACTAGACTAACTGCTGGTGTTCTTCGTTGTTAAGTGTGATTTTCACACTCACTGAGTATCTATATTTTTATTTATTTTTGGTAATGGTCACTTATCAAACATCTTGTCATCTGTTGTCCACCAACAGCGGTGTCAGTGGCCCCCTGTGTGATTTCTGAGGCATGGTATGTGGAGCATATCCCAGAATGAAGAAAACAAAGCTCTAGGTTCACCAAATGAAATGAAACAGCTTGTTGAAAGCTTGGAAGTGCAAATGATGTAATTGCTTTAAAAGCAAAACAAGAAGATAAGTCTATTCTGTCCTTCAACAGCTTAAAGCTATGTAATCTGTTACTGCCTGGATGGTAGCATAACAGGACATAACAAGGAGGAAAGCTGGTTCAGCACAGCAAATAATATCATCGAGGCAGTTTGTACTGATTTGAAAGCTCCTGAGACTTGTGCTCTG
>VWPW01027361.1:0-33138 GCA_013389825.1 Crypturellus undulatus | reverse complement strand
CCCCAATTCTCTCATGCCTCATCTGAGCGCAAGTCCATAACCACTGTCCTTGCCCAATGTCAGCAGTTCTGGGCACGTACTGCACCAGGTGCAAGAGCTCTAAACTTCAGGCAGCTCCTGAAAACGGTGAATTGAGGATCTCAGCTTTTATTCAGCCACCTAAGCCTGTCTGTAGTCAAACACCATCAGCCGNGGTTAGCTACTAACTCTTCTCCCTGCCCACACCTTCCCTATCTCTCCAGCCCACTCAAAAGGCCAACAGGTAACCAGCTCCAACACTGCCTGCTCTGACATCTCCCCCAATTCTCTCATGCCTCATCTGAGTGCAAGTCCATAACCACTGACCTCCTTCTTTGCCCAATGTCAGCAGTTCTGGGCATGTACTGCACCAGGCGCAAGAGCTCTAAACTTGAGGCAGCTCCTGAAAAGGGTGAATTGAGGATCTCAGCTTTGTATTCAGCCACCTAAGCCTGTCTGTAGTCAAACACCATCAGCCGCTCGCTTATGAACACAGTACTCCTACACATGCCAGCTCAACAACTCTCAGGTGGTGGCAAAGGTCCTTGGTTTCCTGAGAACAGAGGTTCTCCGGTCCAGCTGCAGCAAGCAGGGCTGGATTGCCTGGGCAGAAAGCAGGATGCAGGAGTGTTTTGCATAGGATGCAAGTGAGACAAGCAACAGCAAGGCCCCTGCCTTCTGAACCTCAAGCAAGACACAATCACATCACATGAATCCCCTTTCAGCACATTCCCTTTACAGTGACAGTGAGGAACTGGCAGGTTCCTTGCTCCCAGCTGCACACTCTTACTCCATCTGAATTCTTTTCCACCCGCATTCCCAGAAACATGTGTGGTGGAAGGCGCCAAGTGTTTCAGTGCTTCCAACCAAAATGATGCTTCTTCTGTGCCATTTTCTACTAGTTGTTTGAGCTCATGACCAGAGTCAGACCAGAAGCAAAAATGAGAGCTGTGGGACCCCAACTCCCTTTGCTGCGCAAGCAAGCCAGGTCCCTTGATGGAGTAACAGGCTGCCTCCTCCATCACAGATACTTTACCTTTGCCCTCCCTCTTCCCCTCTGCTCTGACCAAATCCTGCCTCTGTTCTCTGGAAACCTTCTCCAGTCTCTCCAACTTTTGCCAAATGGCTCTGAGTTTCCCTGGAAAGCCTCGGTGAGTCTCCAGTTCAGTGACATGCTTCCCCTGGGCTGGGCTGCTTACTGGCAGCCAGCACAGGAGGGCATCACCTTGTCCTCAGGCAGGCAGCACTGCGCAGCAAGGCCTACCCCTTTTCCTCAGCACCAGCACATACTATCGTTAATCGGGTGCAACTATAGGCAAAAGTGGCCATGAACTTGCTCCATCAGCCCTGCCTGGTTTCAAAAGGGTTGATACCAGGAACTTGAAGACAGAGGCTAAGATCTCGAGTCCTGCCGTAGAGACAAGGGGTCTAGGGCGATCTTGTAACTCAGAGTGGGAGCAATTGGCCAAGCGGGGATAAAGGTAGGTGGGCCTTGGGAGACATGGGCTCTCCTTGTGCTGCCTCTTGCCCCATGACAGTGCTTGAGGTGAAGGTAGCATCTTTCTCAAAAGCTTCTCTTTCCTCCTCTCATTTGCTGGCATTTTTCATCTTTTTAGCTTGTTTGCTCTTATGTAAATGAAGTTTTCAATTACTTTAGAGGTGTCCTCCCATATCTTTCTAGGAGAAAATTGACACAAAACCAAAGCATCTGATCCTCAAATACCATTCTAGGCTGTGTGAAGAGATCTCTTGGACACACAGACCAGGCGTTGCCAACCTGCTAACATTACATTTGGTAGGAAATAATATCAACAGCTCCAGGGAAGGACTTGGAATTCCAGGGGAAGGATGCTCTGCTGCTGACACTGCCAGGGAGCAAAGACCTCCCAAAAGAAAACAAGACGAATGCCACTGCTCTCCCCTCGTCAGCTCTGTGTTCAGCATAGTGAGACCTCAAGATCCAGCAAAGCAGGCAAAGATGGCACAAAAAGCAAACTGTTTCCTCTCCTCAATCTGAAGACCAGGAACACAGTACTGACTTCCCGATTCCCAACTACTCATCTCCATTTGCTAAATGAATTTCAAAATGCCAAGACATATTTTCCACTTCTTTGAACATTTTCCCAAAACAACCACAACCAAATAACAGAAATATAAATTATCTTTCCCCATTCCCCACTCCTGCTTCCCATTCCAGAGCTCCTCACCATGCCTGGGGCTAATAAGAAGAGACAGCAAAGCAGTTTACTACATATGTGCAAAATGGCAAGGATGGACACACACATGAGCTATTGCAAAACCACCAGGTTCCAAAGAAATGAACTATAAGATGCCAATTGCTTCTTCAGCCATTTCCTAGTATTTATGTTCCCACGAAACTACTACAGNGGGGGAAGTTGTTTGCAGGCCTTTCATTATTAATAAGCCCCATAATAACAGGTTTTATTTGTTTGTAAATGTTCCCTTTCACTCTGTCATTTGACAGTAACCTTGGCAAGGCCAGTCCATAATTCTTACAGTGTGTGTGCATGTGTCTGCTGTTTGAAATGGACCGAGTTAAAGCTGGACTGGCAGTTGAGGCTCAAGCATAGTTTGGTGCACAAAAGAATAAGGGAGGGACTGGGGGGGGGCACATCAATTTGCAAGTATCAGTGTCCCTGTTAGCACGGCAGCTCACTTGGATGTTGAAAAATCCCCACAGATTAAAGTCAGTCATTTTGCTAGGTACTTGTCTTAATCTTAGAATCAGCCTAGGTAATGTATGTGACCGTACTGAGCACTGGATTCAACACTGACACTAGGACCTCTCTATCCCCTTGGATTTGAATCCTTATCACCTCTCCCATTCAAGAATCTTGCAACACAACTGAACTATTGTCAGTTCATACAGGCAAGTAAATATTATGGTATTTCTCTCAGCAGCAGCAGGTAAGTAGAAGAATTCAGAGAGGTGATTTCCCATTGATTACACTGGGGAGAGCACTGCTGAGAATCATTCTGCTGCATCATATCACACTTCAGGTAGAAAGGAAAAGTTTAGCTTTCCACCTGGATCCTGCTGTTATCACTGGGATCCAGTGAACCAAGTGAACTGTACCTTATGCACCGGTCACTCTGGCGTTCAGACTCTCTGATCTTGCAAAGACACAGCAGAAACTTCATGGTGAAAAATAAAAACATTGGAAGCTGTGGGATTTTGGAACAGATGCTGAAGTCCCTTCTGTTCTCTTGGCTTGGCTACCCAGGACACTTCTGGAAAACAGCATCAGGACCCTAGATGAATATTCTCAGGAAACATTTGACTGGGAAGCCTGGAAAACAGGTTTTAACTGTCACAGTGATTCATGACAAAGCTAGACAAGGAATGTCTCCATATCACATGAATGCGTTAGGCTTAGTGGCATCTTTAATGGTAACATATTTCTTAACTCGCTGCCAGATGGCTATTGCAATGTCCTCAGGACACAGCAAGCGTAACTTCTAGCGGCATCTGGGAACACAGCAAGGGCTCTTTCCTAGTAGGATTCCTGCACACGTTTGACTCAAAGCCTATGATGTCTAATGCAAGTCAGACTATTTGCTGCAAAGTAGCTGTAAAAATCCTAGGCAAAAGTCCCTGTCGAAGCAGACACCTGGCTGTGCTCCGTGTTATGGAGACGACACCAAGGCACTCAGGGTAACTTTAGGAAGACAGCACACATATGGCTGCTTGTGGTGGCAGAAAACTGGATTTCCAAAGTCAAGAGGAAATGCCCTTCACAGAAAGCAGTCCAATTATGGTGGAACATATACCAAGCCTGAGTTTCCTTACTGACCAGTTTAAGAGCTTAGAAAGCAGCCCTCTTCCTATCCATACTCCTAGACAAGGCTGGAGCATCTCTTCTCCATCCCCACTGCTGCCCTCTCAAACCCTCTAGGACCTGCAGCGGCATCGCAGACAAAGTCACAGGATACTCCCGCAGTCAGGCTGACCTGACCTGCCTGCAGAACAGCAGCTCAGCAGCCCTGCCCAGGAGATCATGTGGCCTCTAGGACTAGCTACACCAACACTTCTACCTGCGCCCACCACCCAGCAGCCTCCTCAACTTCCTATTTCCCCAGGGGCCAGCAGGAACGTTTCTTAAAAATTAAACAAAAATTACGAAACAAAGAAAGAAATCGCGCTGGCACAGGAAGTTTCCAAGCCACAATTACTAGAGATGTGAAGAATATCTGAAGATAGTAATGTTACTTATGTGCTCTCTATTCTTTCTCTAGGACCTCTTGGTCTTAAAAGCAGACAAGTTTCTGCTTTCTGCTACTGCAGGTTCCAATAATGCCTTTTTTTTTGAGCTTGACTAGTGGAATTCAGACAGCCTTACCAACTTAATACTTTAATCTAGTCATACCCAAGCTCTAATGAACACAACTTTGGGCACTACCCCACCACTGGGCTAGCGGCTGGGACATGCATGGGCCCTTCTGTGATAACAGAGAGAAATTCTCAAGACTTTCGCAGTTTTCTCACTACCTGAGTGACAAGACAGGTCTCAATATATGTCAAGTTTCACATCCAGTCCTGTTTCTACCTCTTGCCAGTGATCTGTAAGAAAGTCAGTGAGACGAGGACAGTCTAGCTGGTCTAAAAACGTTAAAAGCTGTAGACTGATCATCCCTGCTAGCACCATCATCTGTTTGCTCAAAATGTCTCTTACCACCTTTAACTACTGGCAAGCAAAAATAAGTACTCAGTTTGATTCCATTCAAATGCCTTAACAAAAAACAGCAGATAGGGAGAACAGAAGAGGGTAAATTTAAAAGATGATAGATAGCAGAAAAGGAACTAGTTAATATACTTCCTACTTGTATTGCCTTTGTGTAATTGCAATGTCAGCTGAAAACTGCTGGCAAGGGAACCCCAGAGACGTGTCCCAGCTGAGCAGAGTATTTGCTGGTAAGCTGAACGCATGAGCTGACGAGAACAGCATACAACTATCTCATTTGTACAAGACCGAATTCTTTTTTTATGTCTGTAACAGCTTTTCAAGACTCAGAGTCCCCAACAATACTTAAGAAGCACAGTACAAAGCACAGTCCAGACATACTCTAGGTGCCCTGCATTGCCCAGCAGAGGATTTTTCCCCACACTGGCCACAGGAAAGTCAGGTACCTGAAGTGATGCAAAAGTCTTCCTAACTCAGCATCCCATTTTCTCCCACAAAAACAGAGCAGCTCATCTTAGAGTCAGATCCCTGCATCAACAAGGCAGTTAAGATTCAGGATATTATTCCTAACCTTCAGGTAAAACTGGGTCTCTGAGCTCAAGAGCAGTTGGAAAATCAGCCAGGATCAAATTTCCAAGAGTATTTCAAATCCTGACAGCAGTTAGTGTGATGCTGGTAGCCAGAAACCTAAAACCAGAACAACAAAAAATGAAACACAAAGCACAGAGTATTCATCATACTGGGCTCTTCAGTCTCAAGTGTGGCATCACCTATCTGATAAGAATGACTAAAGGGGACTTAGGGTTTAGGTGGCTGCTTATACAGACATCCCTCAACATATCTTCTCCCTTCCTTCAAAACACTCCTTGAATAACCATTGCTCCGACTGCAAGGAAGCTTTTTGAAGCATTGGAGGTAATTAAGAATATCTCATTAAAACATTGAAAGAAACTGAGAGCTCATTAAAAAAGAAAATATTTGTAGGAAAGGGTTGAGATATTTAAGTTGCAATTTGCTCAAGATGTATCACTATAATATCTTCCAAGGGGAAAAAATCTACATTTGGAGCTGGAAATGGCTTATTTAAAACAATGTGTCTTTTGTATTTTTTTCTCCAAGCTCAGCTGTTCAAGTTGAACTCCAACACTAGAAATTCTTCATGTCCTCAACAGATCCAATAACATACTTTTCTCCTTCTTTACAAGAGGTGTGATTTCTACCCCCTCAGATTCCAAATGGATGGAAAAAGAATGACACCAAATCTTTATTTATTCCTATAAAAAAAATTCCCACCCAGACATAGTGAAGGAAAAACAA
The DNA here is from genome assembly GCA_013389825.1 of Crypturellus undulatus. Taxonomy (NCBI): domain Eukaryota; kingdom Metazoa; phylum Chordata; class Aves; order Tinamiformes; family Tinamidae; genus Crypturellus; species Crypturellus undulatus. The sequence goes on along the minus strand of VWPW01027361.1, from coordinate 27,100 downwards.
ATGGTTTGTGCTTGATATATTTGTACCTCCATTTCTCACATTAAAAAGCAGACAGTGCCTCCTGATTTCTGATTCAAGTGCCTACGCTGTACAGCTTTGCCCGTGAGCAGTGGAGTGTTTGACTCAAGGAGCAGAGCAGGCTTTAGAGATTTAAGATAATAGATAATGAGCAGCTGGTTTGGCTTAGTGAAATCCCACAGCATTCCCTCACGGCCTCCTCAAGCCCACTGCTCCCAGGAAGCCCACAACAAGGATCGTGACAAGACATATGGATTCAAAGCCTTCCCTTCAGCAGTAGGCAGTAAGCAGTGGCATTGCATCCCACACCCAACATAAATACTCGCTGTATGTTCCAGGCCATCGCCAAGGCCATGAGTCAGTTTTTCCTGCTCTTTAATGCTTGGGCAGAGTTACATTTCTCTTCTGCACATAGTGTTCAGCTTCATTTCTGGCAATTTAGCACTGCACTGTAGCACAGAGGCTATTCTCATTCCCACTGGAAGGACTAAATCTCCTCTCGTTCCTTCCAACAGGAAAAGCTCTGTCAAGGCAGACACTCTATTTTAGCTTCTTTTCACTCCTCAAGGGGTAATAAATCATGCTGTGAAGAACCAGCTCACAGGTAGGAAGACCTGATCTCCAGAGACACAGTTTTTATATCTAGCTCTGACACAGGTAACCAGTGTGAAATTCTGCAGATTAAGGGCCTAATTTCAGATGAACCTGCTCTTAAGACTTGGGCTGCCCATCATTTGTAAGGAAGCTGCAAGTAAAATAAAGTGCGGCCTGTGGTCAAGAGAAAGTCAGCACCACAGCCTGATGTCCTCTGCATTTCAAGCCCTCACAAGAGTAGATCTCTTTCCAGCAGCCTCTGTGTTCCTGGCTATTTAGGTTAGCATCTTGGATCTTCTGCTTCCTAATGCCAACTTTGTTTTCAAAACTCTTGTGGTGCCTAATCCTTACCGACAGCCTCACTTGTTCACTTCTGGTTAGGGAACCAGAAGTGCCTCTCCCTACATCCACAGTTCCACCTATCTATCCTTATGCACTGAGCTCTTCCCCTAGTTTCCTTAAGCTCTTCATATCACAGAGATAAGCACATGCATAGGGGAATTCAAATGTTGATACAGCTGAGCTGCGCCTTTTCTGTAACCCGTTCATCCTCAAGACTGCTAGGCCTGGCCATGAAGGAAATAAAACCCTCCATCAATCCTGAGTGCCAAGGGTGACGTTTTAAACTGTCTTGTCACTGGAAGGCCACATTAACCAGCCTGTAAGCTGCAGCGAGGGGGTTAGCTCACTGCTGTGTTTTATTAAAGACCTGTATGTGAACAGAAGTGCAAAGATGTTTCTAAGTTTTCCATAAATAGCCTCAAGTCTCAGCCAGAGACAACACAGCTAAAATTTCCATGGAAAGCTTTAGCACGAGGGAGGGGAGCAGGGTGGAGGCAATAGTATCAATCACCTATTCAGTGACAAACTCCTGCCTGGCGGTGTCCCCTCAAAGCATGAACCAGTGCCAGTCACTCCTACCAGCCTTCAACATCACCACTCCAACTGAAGTGGCCCTGTTCATGTTTGAGCAATGTTGTTTTAGCAGCCAGATTAGGCTGTGAGTCTGAGGATGAGAACTGTCTCCAGAGATTTGGCCAGTTCATTTCACTGGGCATATGAATACCCAGTTCAATGCACAGGACAAACATCTTCCTATTCCATCCAGGAGGATTAACAAGCAAGTAGATGATTCCCTTTTCAATAGATATATAAAAAAATGTAAAAAGGCATGTGGCAAGAATACCACTTTTCCCTACCTATGTTGGAAAGAGCTATCAAGATCAAGAGTCTCATCATTAACCTTATAACAATTAGCTACCTCTTTGCTTTTCACACTAGCAGCAAGATACCATCTTTTCCTTTCCAGGCTCTGCCAGTGACACAAGATCATAAAAGCTTCACATGGTGCCAGACACTCAGTTCTGGCAGACTCCATTATCTGCCTTTTCTCCACACCATTTGCTCATAAAAAGTTATGGAGAGAGAGTGTGTCTGACACGATCCTCCCTGTTTTCTGAGGCGGACCTCCCAACCTGTGAAAGCTCAGGGATTTGGACTGATACCGTGCTCTGACCTCCAGCAAGGAGATGCCCCTCATCTGGCAGAGCAGCAGGGTCCAGCTCTGTTTTTGTAGTTTCAGGCTGTCCCTACACTGTGAGTCTCCACGCCGTCGCATTCCCATTTACTCTGAATATTACCCTGCTGCCTCCGTTCTCAGTGGCCATACCCACTCTCATTCCCTGCCGTTTGGATAGAGCTGGGGAGCAGCTATTTTATGTTCCCTGCACACTATCCAACCTGACTTCTCGTAGACAACTCTACACAGACACCTTCCATCGCAGACCTGCACAGAAGAAATCAAGAGTTAAACCACAGACATCAGCAGGCAGAAACAGTGTTCTGGTGGATATGATTTTTTTAGTCTTTTATCAAAAATTAATCGATTAAAATCAAGCTACTTTAGAGTGCCTTCTGCGAATCAACTCAAACCTAAGGTGCTTAAAGCCATACTAGCACAACTTCACCAGCCGCCTACTACTACACAGCTACAGATCCAGAAGATTTTTTTTGTCTTAGTATTAGATAATACATCTGATAGTGGATTAACAGTCCCACTGAAAGCTAGCTGAGAAAGCTTCTCAAAACACCTACTTAAACACATACTGCTTCTTGTAGGAAAACTATTCCTACAGCTGAACTGAGGTGACTATCTCCTTCCTCCACGTCCCCTGTGCTGGTGATGGCAACTGACAGCAGGAACCGAAGCCAACAAGGTAAGCTGAATGTCTGATATAGGCACACATGTATTTTTTGCCTCATGTCGACCATTCTGTCTTTTCAGAGAAGTCACAGAGTTCTTGCCCTCCTTTCCGCTCTGCGGTCTACAGGATAGATGGAACGGATTCTGAAGTAAAGGTGGTAGCTGGTGTGAGTAAGGGTGGAAGTATTTTGGCTGGGAATTAGTGGGTATGCAAGGGCGTGGGGTTGTGATTCACTGAATGTTTCCCTTCCCCAGTGATTAGTAACAGCTCAGTCTGCAGCAGCTCCCACCTCACAAAGCAGCAGCAGTTGGAGCCTGGGAGCAGCGACTTGGTGACTAGGCATTTGGCAGAAGCATTTCTGGAGCAAGCAGAACAGCCTGAGCTAGGTGCCAGCCACAGCCTCTCCCCAGAGCAATCCTGATGGAAGAGCACCAGCAAACAGCTCTTCCTGAAGCTGTTGCAAAGGCAGACAGAGTATTCATGCAGCCCTTGATCCAAACAGGCGTAAAATGCTGGATGATCAGGTTCTCGCTCCAAAATCAATTACTCCCAAACCCAGAGTGCAAACTGACTTACTGTGGCTAGAATAGTTCTCCCAGATACCACAAGGCCAAAAGAATCTTAAGTGTGGTTGCCCTCATCTCAGCTTCCCTGAGAGGGAACACATACAAAGGGACATTCCATCAGTTCCAGGCAGGCTGAGCCCATAATTTAAAGGTTGGAAAGCTCATAGCAGGGCCATCTGATCTGCCTGAACTTCAGCCCGGATTCTCCTCTTGAGTACACAACTTCAGGATGAACAATTCGCAATATCCAACATCACCAGACATGTGGAACTGGCACAAAGAAAAATGCGGTCCACTTTTCCAATATCCAATATCTTTACTCAAGACACTTCTCCTGCTGTCATGATATTTTGTGTGAAAAAAATCAGTAGTTTAGTTCAGCAGTGTCTAGGGAATAGGAACTAAGCCTTAACTATTTAAAAACAGAAAATACAGAAAGAGAAATTGTGTTATTTTTTCAGCTCTGAGGTTCTGATTCCAGGTTTCTAAGCCCCTAGGGACTAACAATATCTGCTTAAGATCTTGCCTTGGTAGGAAAGTATCAAAGACAGTGTCAAAGTAAAAGCTTGATAAACCAGCTTTAGCTGTTCCTTGGGTGAAACTTTAAGAACAGGACAAAGTCACTTATCAGCTGAAAGAATTATCCATTAAACAGCCAGAGCTGGGTGCAAGCAGATCATGAAGTAGTAAAGCCAAGCAACTTGGATCAGGAATGCTACATGTACTACTTCAAGCAATTTGGGAAATAGTTGGTGCTCATGATCTAGTAAACACTAAACAAGGCAAAGCACTTTGTTTACTTTGGACTTTATGGTTCCCATCCCTTGGGAACATCTTAGAAGCACCTTATTTTTGGCACATTTTACTCCTGTAAAGAGCTATGTTGTACAGGTGAGAAGCGAGACTCTGCAATATAAAAGGCCAGCTGGAGAATGAGCAGTGGTACCTCTGCCTCCCAAACCATGGAACTACGAACCATCAGGGCAGTCATCCTTCCTGGAAGAGTAAGAGCAATCACAGATGTGTCCTGAGCAGAGGGCACTCCTCTGGCTGGCACTAGTCTTAGCCAAAATATTACTGACGCAATGCTGAACAACCACAAGCCTATTACCATGTTGATTTATGGGTGGGCAGATTCTGCAGGAAACATTCCTCTACATATATGTAGAGTGGAAAAAGCAACAGAAATGTATGTCCTAAGAGCAGGGAGGATCAAAAAGGATTAAAAGTACTCAGATTATTCAGTCTTTTGGGTTGAAATGCTGAAGACAGAAGAAAGCTCTCAAAGAGAAAGAACCTACAGATTTTATCATAGCCCCTCTATCCCCTCAACCACACACAAATCTCTTCCCTGAATATTTATTTATAAATATAATACCACTTTAACTATATTTTATAAAGTGGTATTATGATGATTCAGAAGCCCCCATACTCCAGGATTACTTTAACTAAAATGTAACACCACTCCTTTTAGCTTATTTCCCTTTCTCATAAAACAAATGATTTTTTTCCAAGTGAAAATACTTTCCAAGTGGCTAACCAATGCATTTTAGCTGTTTCAAGCAGGACAGTTTAGATGCCTATGACAATCCTCACAGGGTAGAGTGCTTCCCACAGAGTAAAGGTCTAGGGAATTGATTCAGGGCATGAACAGCGTGACTGATAGATGGCCACAACTCAGCAATCACAAAACACCACCTCTGTGCATATCTCCAACCTAGGAGGGCTCACATTATAAGTGGGTTGAAGTCCTAAGTGATAGCAGATGTTGGCAGCATGCTCTAACTCTGTGTTTTGCAGATTCCCATATAAATTGCTACTTCTGTACTGCTCTTTTTGAGTAATAACAATAATTAAGTGCTGTTTATGTAGGGTCTTTTATCCAAAGCACTCGATAAATTTAATAAACCAATAATTCCCCACAGAAGTATCGCTTAAAATTTTTTTGAAGAGGCTGCCTACACATCAAGGGATCCTCTGCATTCTCCCAAACAATAGGTACTGTTACTACCCTCAAATTGAAGTTAAAATAAGCTAAATCCAACTGAAGCAACAAGAATTTTTTTTTCATTAATGCAACTTAAGCTACTCAGGAGGGAATTCACTAGCCCAGACAGGAAACCTAATGGCCACAGGTAACTAATCTGGCTCAAATATCCCACCTGGAGAACCAAACTCCCCCAAATGCACCCACGGGGGACCCTGCTCGGCAGAAGGTGCCTTGCCAAGTTTGCAACGCTGTCCTAGTTTCACCTCAACTTCATTCTCACACAAGCTTGCAACACATCCCAAGTGCATGCAGAGAGTCACTACTGCTAAGAACAAGCAGCAGAAAAACAAGGCAAGCACTTGATTTGCCTCTAATACTTTGGATTCTGTCAGATGAGGAAATAAGCTCTTTCCTAAGCCTAATGTACACATCAGCTGCTTCATACAAGCAAATACAAGAAGGTAATGCCTATCTACGAGCCACAGGCCAGAGCACAGTGCTACTGCCCAGGTTCCCCAGACTATCCTCTCCATTACGCAGATTTTTTGACTTTTCCCATGTGCCCGGGTGACAGAACAAACTGCTGATAAACTACTGCAAAACTAGACCATCCCTCCACCTCCTCAGAATGGCACCACCCGGGAGATTTTGCTGCTTGGTGTCCATTCAATCAAGTCACCTGAGCTCAGCATCTTGGGCAGAACCACAGGAAGGGAGCATCCATGCTCAGCCTGCACAAAACATCAAAAACAGGGTTCAGATCAGTCGCGGTGTAACAGCTACCAATATTATCAGCTATGATGAGGTTGCAGAGCATCCTTATCTGGAAATACTCAAAACCAACCTGGCTGCAATCCTGTGCAATGTGCTCCAGGTGACCCTGCTTGTGCAGAGGGACTGGACTAGATCATCTCTAAAGGTCCCTTCCAACATCAGCCCTTCTATAATGAGCTACACAACTAACAGCAATTCCATAAGCAATTCCATAGTCCAAGTCCTAACACAAAGCAGAACTTCTGTATTTGAACGGGACAGGCTGCCTGCAGCCATTGACCCTTGCCGTGTTGCTTTTACCAGAGGCAGTCTGAGCTCTCTAACAAGGCACACTGCATTTGTCCATATCTGAGGCCACATGAAGACATTTGCAGAAATCTCAGAGAGTTACTACAGGTGCTATGCACCTCAGAAAGGAATTAGAAGCAGGTACCATGGCCACGAGCAGGGCTTCTTTCTCCGCTTTATACCAAACATACTTTGGACAACTGAGCAGGAACATATCCAGCTGACAAGGCAACCAAAAAGGGAGACTGCCAAGCTGTTTGCAGCTGAAGTGGAAAAACAGCAAATAAATAACATGGATTTAGAAAGTCACAAGACTAGTGTTTGGCCCTGACCGGGGGCGAGGGAGAAGGCAGCCCATCTGAAGTGACGCCCAATTTTTTTTCGGCTGAAAAAAATGGATTTCTACCGAGGAGAGCCAGGTTTCATAACCTATACTAGGGAAAGCACTCATTGGGCAGACATTGTGCGCAAGTGCACACAGGAGGCTAGACTGGGACCCATCTTTTTTCATCGTGCAGAAATGTAACAGCTTTTATTCCCTTTGATGACTCAGAGCTCCCAATGGAAAGCACACGCATCATGGGTTTGGCACTGCGCGCCACTCCGCTTCCCACCACGAGCTGAACGCAGCCACGTGTTTAACCTCTTCAAGGAGAGGGGCTCATCCCAGGAGCCTCCTGCAGCAGCAGCGAGGGACATCACAGGGACACAGTTCTCTACGCAGCTATAACCAAGAGGTGCCACTCTAAAGAAAAAAAACACAAGCCCAAGGGAGAAACAGAGCAAATGAGGAAAGGGTCCTCCCTGACAGAAGGCAGCATTGCAATAAAGGTGCTAAAGGCCCTACACTATTCTGCAGAAAGGTGTTGCTCAGATAATTCAGAAGTCAATGAAGCAGCTTGCACCTCATCTCAAACCTAATAAAACCTGGTGAGTTAAATTCACCAGGAGATTAAGGTCCATGTTTTTATTTTCTTTCCACATCTGAGCTCCTTCCCCAGGATACTTTGTCTAAAACCACCCGGTTTCTCTCGGGTGCATCCTTCCATAGGCTCCAAAGCAACTAGTCACAGGAAAACGTGCCAGGTTACACTAGAAGAGAATGGAGAGTACTGCTCAAGGCATTTAAGACTTCCCTTTGTGCCCTTCCCTTCACGCACTTGCTTTGGGAAGATCCCACTAAGTACCACAGCTCATCTCCAAACACTGTGTACTTCTACCTCTGTCTGCAATTAGTATTTATTACATTTTACAAGTTTTTAGTAATTTAGCTACCCACGTAAGCAACTCGTCCAGAATACTGACTATAAACATGACAAGGATGTGATTTTACCCACTTATTCACCCTACTGCTTCTGACACCATGGGGCTGCCTGCCCACAAGCACTGCAATGGCAAGTACTATTCTCAGGGGGAAAACAGCATAATCTGTCACTACTTTGTGTAATGCAACTGGAAAGAATATGGGCTTGGAGTGTGCCATGAAGTAGATCTGACCCTGGATATGCCAATATTTCTGGAGTTCACTCCCCTGGGTTAAGAATATTTTTGGTGCCGTATCTTGGAAATTTGCTCACTTTGTTCTGTACTACATGCCCAAAGCAGCATGAAATTTAGAGGCAAAGGGAAAGCAGCAGCATCGCCTCTTCCCTCTTAGATAAAGAAGTAGAGAATAGAGGAACAAATCTGAATCAAAGGTTAAGCGTGTCCATTGGATTGTTTTCCTCCTCACTTTTCCCTGTGCTGTTTTCTCTGGTTTAGGCAGTCTTCCTCTGTGGCTTCTAAACAATCCAAGCCTGCAAAATTCCTTACCATAATTCTCCTCACATTATCTGGCCAGAAGTAGTCTCCAAATGTTTTGCTAGACTACAGGTGGGCTCCCTGTCCTCTCTGAAGAGAGTGGGAGACTTCCCTTGGGCTGCAGTAGGAACACAATTCCACCTTTTGTCTCGCATGCTCTGGAAGATTCATTACTCCTACTGTTTGGTTGGATTTCAAATCGTAGATGGTGCAGCCAACTCCCAGTTCTAGTCTCTTCCCCAAAACACCACAGCAGGCCTTCCAAGTCAGAACTATGAAATGCTTCAGTTTGTCTGGGGCTTATGTGGCCTAAAAACAAAATCAGTAAAAAACGAACAAATGAAAAATCCAAATGCAGAATAAATGTTGACAAGATATACAGAAATTTATACCGTAAGATTTATAGTGCCTGTTCCCCAAGCCAAGGTGAAATTTAGTGAATACTGAAGCTTGACACTTCCTGATTAACAAAAGGCAAGAAAAATGGGTGCTAGAACAAGAGAACTCAAAATGCCTTCACACTGGTATTGGTTGTGATCTTGGGTATGCACTGTACTAGAACACAATGAGGCCCCTCTATTACAAATATCACAGGATAAATAATAAATCAGTTATTCTGAAGAGCTGATGTTGGGATGTCTGAATAGTTCAACACATATGCCTTAACTGCTGTCTAGGAAGAATGAGATTCCTTGTTTTATATCCAAGCAAATACTGCCCCTTACACTCACCTTGGCTGTATTAAGGCCATTTTTTAAAGCTTTGAGCTTAGGCGTCTTCATTTTTGTTGATAATAGCCTACACCACTGTTAAAAAAAAAAAAAAAAAAAAAGGCTGGAGAAGATCCATGCTCCTGAGTAGGACACATCTCACAAAAGTCTGGGAACTTACTTAACCACAGGAAAAATGACAAGGCTTCAGAATGACTCATAACCGATATTTGCAAAGATGTTGAAAGAAGCTGGGTCACAAAGACAAATCACTTCAGTGTCCTTTTCCCTTCCTTTGTGGATTCCCATCTGCTCTGGATCACTTCTGAAAGACCTCAGCACACATTTAACTGTGCTTCTTTGCTTGTAGATAGGCTCGATCACCAGGACTAGTGTCACTGCCACTTTTCTTCACTAGGATGATAGTGGGAAATAAAAGCAGCCTGGCTCACCTGGCAAGCTGGGACTGCCCTGGAAACTGAACTGGAGATTCTAAATGGCTTCTTGTTAAGGGTTTTTTTTTTTTTTTTTTTTTTTCAAAAATTAAGACTAGTGTCAAAGAATCAGTTATGCTTCAAGAGCTGTTAAGATTTCAGAGATCTGAAAATTGAACAGTGCAACTTGCCATAAAAAATTTAAGATTGATCAAGCTTTCATATCCTTCCTCGCTTGCTTTGTTCCGGAGTAGTGTCTCCTCTAAGGCATTCTTCAAATCATCCTAAAATATTTTCCCCTAAAAATTAAATCCATGAAGCTGCTTATAAGATAAAAAAATACAGTGGTAAAAATTTACATCCTTTTATGGAAAAAAAGGGGAAATCATTAATTTCCCCAGTGGACTAAAGCAAGAAATGAAAATCAGATCGTCCACCACTTAGAATGACACACAAATGTCAGTGAAAGTCAAAGCTTCAGAGTCAGGACTGCTGCTTTACAGCAACTGGAGGAAAGAAAAATCCCTTCTGCTTGCCACAACAGAGCCTTCATGGTCCTCATTCTCAAGCAAGGATTGCTTACATCAAAGTTCCTCCACTTTGTTAAAACAGCCCATCTTGATCCAAGCCAATTTGCGCTGTAGTCAATACAAGACTTGTAGCTGGCTGTGACAGGAACTGAACCAAATTCTTAAGAGATAAACTGCATGGAAAATGATTTTTTGAAGAGGGACCTCTTGCCCCCAAGGCTAGACAGTCCTAACAAACCACAGAAACACATTGTTCTTTTTCAGCCTTCTGCCGAGGCCAAAGGATTTAACACAAACATGTATCTAAGACAGCAAAGGGAAAGTTTTCTCTTCCTTCTCCAGACATTAGCTCAGTTGAAACAACCTATTGGCTTTCCTGCTATCACTGCAGAGTATTTCCAGCTTCTGCTAGTAGGACAGAACTGAAAACATGTATTTTTTAACATATCTGGGAATGAAATCCCTAATGCTCTAAAAGAATTGAATGCTCAGAAAAGATTCAAGCTTCTGAAACATCCACTCAGCATTTGCGTGGTGCTTTGGGAAGTGGGAGGGCCTTTGCTTTGGAAAAACTGGCACACTGCAAGTTCTGAGAACAAATTGGGGTTTTCATCAGCACCACAGTGACAGCAAAATTTTCAAGGAAGTATCAAGGAATCACTCAAAATGGAAGCAAAAGTGCAAGGAGATTCAAGTCCGAATCTTTATGAATTCTCAAGGAAAAGATGTTAAACACACTGACCCTGAAGCAGCCACACACACAAAACTCCAAAGAACTTTGTAACGACTTCGTGCAGGCTTTTGCTCAGCCAAGTCTCCAAGTAAGCTGTCCATGTAGGAAAGTCTCCATGGACAAACTGATGGTTCAAAGCTGACTTCTTGCCTAGGCAGAATAATCACCTGGGTGCCTGGTTCACTCAGCTGAACAGTCATCCCCAAAACAGGCTGCCTTGCAGCAGAGGCAGAATACTGAACAAGGCAGTCAGCCTCACTGACTTCTTCCTTGCTCACCAAAATAAAGACCCCTCCTGTCATTTTTCCCATGCCAGATCACCAACTGCACTGAAACTTTTCTCCTTTAGCTGCAGCCAAATGGAAACAAACTCCCTATCACGATGAAACCTCATATTCTGAGTCTGATCTTCCCCACTTGGCTCTTTTACTTTGGTGCCGCTCCAGAAACTTATCAGTTTGCAGCTCCCAGCCATGCCTTTTCTGCCTATCTTCTACATCCGTAGAAGCAGCCTCACATTCTGTCACAGTCATTGGGATCACCCACCATGTTCACTCAGGGTGGGAAGCATCCAAGAAGGGGGAATATTATGTCTTGATAGCTTATCTTTGAAGATATCTAGCAAGAAAAGCTTCCCTGTAGCTAGTGACAGTCCTTCCAGTCCAGACAAAAACAAATAAAAGACCCTTCAAACTATTGAAGGGCTGGCACTAGCAAGCCACCATTATTGTCACAACCAGTTGCTCCATCAGGGCAAGCCACATCCAGTTACTTCGGAACCCTCCATTTTTACCATCATCCTCTTTGCTGGTTTGCCCATTTTGCCATGTCTTTTAAACTAAGGTCTTAGATGTCTTAGCATTTTTTTTTCCTAGAATGCACCTAAAGGCATTAAGTCAACTGCAATTAATCTTTTTCGAAGTTTGATAAGAGCACAAAATCACCTCCCCAGCTCATCCAGACCATCAATGAGTTGAGAGTCCTGGCCTTACATACATAGCTCTGGCCATCCTTAGCAGCCTCCAAGCTTGGTAACCTTTGCTCAATGTTAAACCCTTCTCTCTTCTCTAAGGTTCACTTGCCCCCAGCATCCAAAGAAGCCTCACCAGCTTCTGATGAGATGAGCTGGCAAAGCAGCCAGCTGAGACTGGGCAGGTAACCAAAAACCCTGAAAGAAAAAAAAGGTCCAGATGACCCTCAGGTGACAAAGCACTTAAGGCAGCTGCCCCATGGAAATCAGNAAAAATATATAAAAAAAAAAAAAAAAAAAAAAAAAAAAAAAAAAAAACTTGCACAACTCTACATGTTTTAGATGAATCACTGAGAAGCAAAGGGGGATTAAAAAAAATCAAAACTTTGGAATATTGGGCAAATTTCTATCACTTCCAATTCTATTCCCACACGCCTCCTCACTTTTTTTTGTTAGTCACACCCAAGGAGTCAACTAGATCATGCCAGACATTGTATACATAAGATGGCCCATTCCTAGAAGGCATATGGTTCAAAAGCAGGAAAAAAAGAGCAAGGAAGAATTGGCCACTACTGACACACAGCCAGGAAACTAGTGTGTAAAATGTTAATTTACTCTTCTGTAGTCATAAAGAGACTTTTCCAACATTAGGACTTAGGTGCTCCAAATCTTTGGACATTATGCAAACAATTCTCCTTGACTTTAATTTTCCTCTCCAAACATCCAAAGAAGCATACAACAGATTCTCATACTCTTTTTACCTGAAGTTTGATACCATAGTCTACATTAGGCTAGTTTGAAAACCTAAGAGGAAACAAGTTCTTCATCATGGACATAGACTGTTAATAAATACAAGTGAGTATCTTCTCTTATAATTAGACATTTATTGGTAATCTGCTCGTATTTTAACATGAAAAGTATAATTTGCAGTTTAGGACCTCATGGGAACATTTATTAATCCTGAGTTTACTCACCAGATGTCAGAGGCCCACAAACATGAGGGCCGTGGGAGGAAAGCAAAATGCTGAGTTAATATGTACTTCAGGTCAGGGCAGATTTGTCCCATTTACATGAGAACATTAAATCCAAGTTTTTCATCCATTGACTGCTTGAGCATATGGCAAGACACTTTGTCTAAACCCTAGTAGATAGCCCCCTTTCTGCTTAAAAAAATAAGGCACTTCAGACCTGTCAGAATACGTGCACGTACTTCAGTACATCCAGGACCCCTGAGGAACATCAGAAATTCACAACTCTTATTTCAATGCCAGTTCTTTCACAATTGTCCTGAAAATGTCACAGGCCCTTGCGAGCCAGCCAAGCACAGTGCCAAACAGTGCATGGGGGACAGCAGAGGGGAAGGGAACTGCTACCTGGACAGGGCTCAGTCAGAGCATGTGAACCACCACAAGGCCAGGCCAAAGGTTGATCTAGGCCTACCAGCCTGCCTAGCAAAGTGGTACCTGGAAATAGTGGATGCCCAGTTATTCTCTAGGATCCTTTCCCCTCGGACACCTACAGTATCCCTACATTAGGAGGAATATCCTTCCCTGCTCTTTTTAGTATCTTTATGGGTGTGTTTTTCATGAATTTGTGTCTTCCCTTGTGGGTATTGGATATAGTCTCTATTTCCTCTTGCACTAACAAGCTCCAGAAATCCCCTCTGGGCTGTGCACAAAAGCTCCTTCATCAGCTCTCACCACTCTCGCACTGGTTTCTGCTGGTGTTCAGTTACTGTGCAACTCTCACTCTGCTGAGGAAACACTCCCAGGGTTTGTCCTTGCTCCATTGCTCAATATTGCCTATGCCAGACAACTGCAGGCCATCCAATTTACTTCTCTGTTCATTGCACTAATGCTCTTTGCTTTCTCCTAACCATCACAGAGGCCATGAACATGAACAGTCTGCTCTGTGTGCATGTTAGTCTCAGGTAGATGCTCCTTTACACCATGCTCATATTTTCTCCATAGGAGAAAGATCTATCCCCAGTGTTTTCCAAGATCCCACAGTTCAGCACAGGCTTAGAACAGGTCTGAAAGATTGAATAAACAGAAAATTCCCTCAGATCTGAACCAGCTCTACAGCACCAAGCCTTGTTGACACATCAGATTGGGGCCGCTGGACTTCAATTTGATGAACCATTTTTCTTCAGTTATTCCCTGCCTTATTTAGAACATTGTAATCCTATACTTGCACAGAAGCATAGCATGCTTTAAGTATTAGCTAAAGTTACCGATACAAGTAGGAACAACATGAACCTATTTGTCATTGATTTACCTTACAAACAGCATAAAGCGTTAAACGCTAGTTAATACTTAGCCTGTTGTAAACTCCTTTTAAAAATATACTCCTTAAATAGAAAGTAAAACTGTATGTCCTTGCTTCCAGTATTAAACACCAAAAGGTACCAGTTATTCACAAGTATTAGCTCTTAAGGAGAGGGTAAGGTCAATAGTCCTTCCATTTGCTGCACTGTACTGACAGGCTAAAAATGGAAAAAAATCACACACACAAGTTTGAACTACAATAAAATGTTTGACCTAAATATGCTTTCTTTGGTTAGCTGAAAGCTTATGTTTAATTAGACTTGCATTGTGCATGCTACTTCATTAAGCTTTGCAAGTTATTCATACACCCAAAGTATAAAAACTAATCTCAACTAGTCTGGGAAAGTAGAGTGTCATATTCCTGTTTGGTGCTTGAGAATCTTAAAAACAAAGAGGACTGCTGCCAGAGACAGCATGTTTTACCCCAGCCAAGAAAGGCTCAATTTTACATAAGAAAAAAGGTTTCATACCTTATACCAGATCTAAATTATCTATACAGCAGTGTATCCTGCCTTATGAATCAGAGATCAAGTTCTGTTCTTAGTGATCCAGAAGTCCTTTCACTTCAGATGGATCCTCATCACATGCTCTCACACCAGTCTCAGCTTTGAAGGGCTGCTACAACACAAAGACGCTAGTCATGATTCAGTACTGTTCATTCTATCACAGAGGAATCACAAAGAACCTGAGATCCTGCTTCTAAAGCCTTCACTTCTTCCCAAGCTAGTCCTTTTCAGAACACAGGCAAGAACTCAAGAGCCCCACACTTACTGTAATACTTCAGAATCTACTGCAAACATCCCAATCTCAACTGTCTAGTATGTTCTCTCACTTTATTTACATCAAGTTGTGCCACGCAGTCCCTAGTGCCCTGCATGGAGCTCTTTGTTGGGAGAGTCAAGAATTTAGCATTTAACAACTTGCCATGAAGATGTCAAGATTTTCTAGGCCAACTGGTTTGATCTGAGCATCCCAAATATGTCCATCTTCTTCCCATTACAAACAAGTAACTTGCCTTGCTTTTCACTTGCTGTCATGATCCATTGGCAGTCAGCTGTAAAACCCTATTTTGTTTGAGCTGTTTAACGCTTGACAAACGGAAGGGTTTGGGGGAGCTCTTTTTAGGAAGCATTTGCAGCTAACCACAGTTGGCAGGTACTCCATACAAGTTAAACAGCCTCAGAGCACAGGAATGATGAAGCAGCAAGGTAGCCAGTGACAACTCCTGCACCACCTCCAAAAAAAGAAAAAAAAGAAAAAAAGAAAAAAAAAAAAAGGCCCAGCATCAGCATGGAGTAGCATTTCTCACATTTAAGAGAGATGGCATCAAAGCAGAGCTGACTATTACCTCAACATTTCGGCAGTTTGAAGCATCTCAGTAGAACATCTGTTTGCTTTTAGTTTCCATCATTTCTGACACAGACAAAAATCCTGAACTGTAACAAACAGATTGATTTTCTCTTTCATAAACAGATTCCAAGAAGCTCACCAGTCATTAACTGCATAAAGAAAAAAATTCCAGGAGTTTGCATAGTAGAAAATGAGCATTTAAGTAAGCAAACTGGAGCAGATCAGTGAGGTCATCAGTGAGGAGCTGAACTAGAAGGCTTCACTGGAGACTTGCACAGTGCCCTGCAAGCCCTGGTCTCAATATGACCATGCCCACTCCAAATGAACTCCTACAGTACCCTCTTGCTTTCATATGAGAGTCATACCTGGACATTCCCAAGCACATATTATATGTACTTTCCAGTCCCTTACAAAGGTTTCAAAACAGTTTCTGTCAATCTTAGGAGCCAGACACCAGGCGGCAGAGGCTTTGCATTGCTTATGGCTACTGAATCTGCGCAGCCAAACGAGGCAGCCCTGACAGCCCTCCCTGTGTCAGAGGGCAAATACCAGCACAGTGAATGCAGGACAGCCCAGCCAGCTCCAGCAAGTTAGGACACAGGCACAACAAATTACCCATCCAAGGCATTTTCCTAATTCCCACTACTTACACAGCATCTTACTGCTTGCACTCCTGAAGCAGCTGAAATACAGACTCAGTGAAAAGCTTTCCTTGTTAGTTTTCTCCTCACCTAGAGTTTTCATAAATAACTTGAATAATCTTCAGCATTCGAGAAGCTCCCTGGAAGAGATTACAGTGAGAGTAAAGAAGCTAATGAAACCCCCAAAACACAGTACTGTCTATCTTGGGCTTGGACAAATCATAAATTTAGACCACAATTGGCCCTTTTGCACTGTCCAAGGAATCATTAGCACCAGGCTGAGCAGACACCCTTTTTAACCATCAGCTCTTCCAGTGCTCAGAAGCTATAGTGGCCAGTAGCACACCACTGCACACACTGTAGCTGATTGGTGCTGAGAAGCCTTTCCTGCCTTACAAACCCCAAGGAGGCCACAAAATACAAAAGACTATCAGCTAAATAAGGTACCTGCAGCAGCCAAAACACTCTGGACAGACTGCAGTCAGGTCAGGGCCATTCCTGTGCTATGCCCACAGCAAAACCTTTTTCCTCCGAGTGTAGGATTAGATCCCAGAGAATCTGTTGAGCTAAGCCCAGGCAGTTTTCCACAAGGCTCTTCAGCACAGAAACTTCCTCTTCCCTTCTGCCTCCATAAGCTCATTTCCTTAAGCCGAGAGTTGTCTACTTCTGAGCTGAAGCATATTCAGCAGAGATCAGGATTAGAGGTTAAGTGACCATTGCTGACCTATGCAGGAGATAGTAATGTGACATGAAGAATCCAACACCGAATTACAATTGGGATGCAAACTCAAATGCTAAATTCAAGCTGGATTTTCCCCTCAAGTCCATCAAGAATCTTTCCCACCCGCATTCTTAATGGTTTCTTAATGTCCAAAGATCCTCCCCACTCCTGAGACTGCAAGGACTCCAACACACACATTTCCTCCTTCAATTTAAAAGCAAATTTGACCACTTTTAAAAGCAAATGCGACATTTCCTCCTCATTGCTGAACTAACACAGGTTAAAGCAGTCCAGGTAAGTAAACAAATGCCAAATGATCTCTTTTTTGGAATCAATATACCTAAGCTGCTTACTGAGACAGGACTCCACTCTGGACAAAGAGGCACAAAGCTGTGCTAGACTTGCCAAAGCAGTGAAAATCAACTGGAATCCTTGAACCCAGTGCATTTATTTCTAGTATTTCCATTGAGCAGAAGTTGACCCCTTCAGGACTGCAAAACTTCAAGACAAAAAAGGCTGTTTTTTTAAACAAAGACTTAAAATGTCACACGTCACAAGGTTTTGCTTACATTCTTCCATAGTATTCAATATAGTCACTGATTCAAGACCATAAACTGAGTTACAGCAAGTCTAAAAACTGTTCCTATGTTCAGACTACTCACTGCCTGTAAGTAAAGCAAACTCATCTACCTTTGATATCAGTCATGTAATTACTTGCTTTCTGGTAAAGAACAGCTCCATGGACAGATTTCTCTCACTATTCAGAGAATAATTAAGTCAATTTAATCTTTTATTAGACACTATATTCACAGTAATATCCTTCTTGCTACCTATTGATCACTTGCTAATACTGAAATACATTTATCTTCAATCATTAAATTGTGACTTGCCCTAGTTATCTACTGTAACTTCAAACTTCTTAATCCGACTTTAGAACAGAAACCCATCTTTTCATAGTACTTTGAAGCAGCCATCTCTCCCATTTTGCAAGTCATCTATGACACAGGGAAGTTCAGAAACCAAATCATTCAGGGCAGCGTCACAACCTCCACAGGGGGCTACAATAAACTGCCCACTAGACTACAATTTCCTATTTATAGTTACTCTGAACAAGATGATAAAGTCAGCTGCACGATAAAATGGTTCACTAATTTTAAGAGCTTGTCAAGAAAAATTTAGAAATTTGACTTTATGAGCTCAAAGGTCAAAAAAGTTGCAGTTCTCATAACAATTTAGCAGCAATATAAAGCCAATTGTATTAAATTATCATGGGTAACAGATTCTAAGACCTGTCAAGTGATACTTCAGAATAACATCAGTACAGTAACTGATGGAATAGCATGGTGAGAAAGTTTCTATTAGTAAAGAGAAAAATATTACTATGCACACTAATCAGCTGCCCAGGGGAGATACTGAAATCACCATCACTTGTACTCAGACCAGAACAGCACTTAGGAGCTGTTAAAACAGAACCAACCCTAGGAAGGATGAAGAAAAACAGAAAACATTCTGCCAGAGCACCAAAGCATGCTACATTCACTGCACAACAAGCACCCCAGCTCAAAAAATATTTGTGAGCTAGATGTCATACAAAGAACAGTGAGGATAAAAACAACCTGGAGTAGCTTAGATTCAAAAAAAAAAAAAAAATGAAAATAGGATAAACAGAAACAGAAGTGGTTATCCCTTAATCAAGTTTAGCCTTCACTGTCCCAAGACTTGCTCTTGTGTGCAGTGACATCCCACAAGACTTGCACAATATATGTTTATATGCAGAAAGGGGAAGTAGTTGTAGTTGAAATACTTTATGCCTTTCAATAGTGTGCAAAACACCTGAACAATACCACCTTTTTGTAATATAACTCATATGTTCTGTCCATACGCAACTCCTTCAAATACCTGCCCCAGCATAAGGTAGCACACTAATATTTAATCAGCCCAAATTCGACAATTGAGAGAATCCATTAAGAAACTAGCCAAACTGGAACAACTGCACTCTGAGAATTAAAGAACAAGCGCACAAGGTCAGCATAAATGTGTTCTTTAATATCACTGAAAATGAATTTGCATCATATTTAGAAGACCAAGTCTAGGTGGGTTTCAAATAAATAATCACTTTGAGTAAGTGTTTACATATAAAGGGAGCTTTCAAAGCAGCAATGCACAGTTTAGACTTCCTCCTCACTAACATCCCCCAGCGGGAGAATGTACAGTAGGTTGTGCACACTGGGAAAACCATCACAGGCAGCACACGCCATGTCTTCATCGACAAGCCACCGAATACCACGTTGAAAAGCCAAGTGAAGGGGGAGAGGCCAGTGAAGGCAAGCACTGCCCTTTAAAAGGCCACTATTTTCCCGTTGTCTTTTTACCAAAAGTCTGGGACTCTTACGTAATCTTCTTTCTGCTTCTGAAGTCCACTCTGAACTCAAGCAGGAATGCAGCAGTGCTTTGTTATAGGAAATTTTCTCCTCAAGATGACATTGCAGCATAAAACATCATCTCCATCCTGTTGGCTTCTACTCTGGGACACCCACTCTAATTTTTAAATTCCTTCCCAACG
This sequence comes from Crypturellus undulatus, assembly GCA_013389825.1. Classification (NCBI taxonomy): domain Eukaryota; kingdom Metazoa; phylum Chordata; class Aves; order Tinamiformes; family Tinamidae; genus Crypturellus; species Crypturellus undulatus. The sequence goes on along the minus strand of VWPW01027361.1, from coordinate 7,887 downwards.
ACAGCAGAGGTAATCCAGAAAGTCAAGACAGATGAGAGCTGCTTCTAGCAGACCCTAGCCCAGAGTACTGAAGAGAACCATGATACGACAGCCTTGAGAAAGGGATAATGTCACTCATCAAAATATCTGTTGTCCAACATGCAATCACTCAAAAAAACCCTTCAATAATAAAAGTGCTTTCCTCAAAGTGAAAAACTGCCTTTCTGAAATGGCTCCAAAACTTATCCTTTAGATGCACCCCCCCACAATGTTGGGCTGCAAAAAATATACCCAATGAGAATCTTCTCAATTCAGTCAAAACAAGAAAGATTTAACAATCCAGAAAAAGAAGCAATGAAGTTATCAAAATTCAAAAAAAAAAAAAAAAAAAGCAAAAAGTTACTGCAAATTGGTGTCTTATATGAAGTTGTTTCATCACTATGCTTTCTTTCTACCAAGACAGGTGGGGCAGTCTTCCCCTCTTTGCATTTAAGTTCAAGAAGCAATTGATCTGTGGTACTGCAGCACTTGCAATAGAAGCAAGTAAGCCACTAGCACAAAACCCTGCTTCAGTACTCAGAGTTTCTCTTCTGCACTTTTTATATGCTTGAAAAAACTTCTGCCTTTCTTGGCTACAAGTCAATAAAAAACTTACCATGTAATACTGCTGTGTACCTACCAAATAAATATTACAGGAGTCAAAGGATTTTTTTCAATTACTAACTTGGCTTTGGCAAAACACAAACTAGATAATATATGCTGTATATTTTACACATTTCAATAGGAAATGCTGCAACATTTAACAGAAATAAAATAAGTCTTAGATTTCTAGAACTCTGTCAGTACACAGGATTCCCAAGTTGTTCTGAAGACAGGAGCAGGGTAATCAGTTTTCAAGAAAAGCCACATAGTCGGTCAATCTGGCCAACTGTTGTTCATTTGGAATTGGAGGAACTGGAGCAGGTTCTGAAAAAAAAAAAAAAAAAAAAAAAAAAAAAAAAAAAAAAACCACACAAATGAAATTTAAAAACCAAATCAGTTCCTGACACCACCCAAACCATGACTGAAAAAACACATTAGACTAATTATCAGTCTTATTATCAGTCTCTTAACCCTGCCTCCTTCATCTACAGGCTTGGCATCCAGATGACTTTTCTACTATCCACAACATTTAGACTAAGAGTTTCTAATATAGGATATACTTCCAACAAATTCCAGTTTTCAGGAGCCTTCCAAATTGGCATATACTGATCTGTAGTACAAGGAGTTCTTGTAAATAACGAAAAAGTGAAAACAATAGCATCTGAACAGAAAAGCTCCTGGAACTCTGTTGCTGCACCTTTCCATTAAGTTCCCATGCTGAAAATAAATACATCTACCAGATTATCTGGCTAACAAAACACAGCAGAAAGCACTGCACAGGTTGCAGGAGAAAACACGATCATCAACACGAAAAAAATATTACAGCTTAACCTATGGTTAAGTTCTGAAGAAGAGTGGGAAAGGCAAAGAGGCATTTCTGAAGTTTTCCCTGTAAAAGAAGATTTTTATGAGTTGCTTATTTGCCTTCAAGACAAAAGTCTTAACCAAGATCCTTTGCCAAGAGGCTGGCAGACCCTGCTTTGAAACTTACTGCAGCTAAGAAGCTGGGACTCTTGGGCATATTCCTACCTGAGAGAAAGGCAACTGAGGAAGAAGCAAGTTTTAAGTAGTACCTGACTACGGCTTTTTGTGGTGGGGATTGATATTTGTCCAGGACCCTCTTTCTACTTTGCAGTGCTGGTAAAGTTTTGTTTATGTTCCAGTCATGCAAGGGTTAAATATATGCAGTTAGATTTATATAGAAACAAGTAGTACCTGATGAAGGAATAAATCTGTTAAAGCAAGCTTCCAGGACACCTGAAGAAAAGAACAATATGAAATTAGCCTAATGGAACAATTTTAAACATTTATATATGGCCACACCAAAAGTAATAAGCTATTTAAAATTAAGCCTGCTCATTTTCCATGTTTTATTTCATAGCTAAAATAAGCAGGAAAACTTAAGATTTAGAAAGTTAGACATGCAGCTTCAGAGCTAAGAGGTCTTGTCTCCTTCATTTGTTTCAGTGATAGCTCTTCCATCCACTTTTGGAAAACAACCATCAGTAATTAGCTCTAAGTACTTGTAAGCACAATATTTTGCAACCAGTTTATGAAAAAAGCTGATCAGCAGCAACAGCTCAGAACTCCAGTTGGTAACACAACCCAGAGAAATGAATTTCAGCACCTTGCCTGGAGCACGTTTAATTCCGTGTTCTGGGCTCCGAAAACCTCAAAGTTCTGCCCATACAAACATTAGCTTTTTTTTTTTTTTCCTCCAGCCTAATAGATGCTTTACTCTGGAATTTAAGGATAGTCATTTCATCTCTGTCTTCACAGCCTAACATTTTCATTTTTACCTCAAAGAGAAAGCAACCATAGATATTGCATTTTCCAGGTTGAACTTTGCAGTAACAGATTTTATCACCACTATAACTGTTAAAAAAGGGAGTTCTTAAAAGCAAACAAAATTATAACAGCATAAGCTTTTCATAAGACAGAAAGATCCCCTAGATACCTGCTTAAAAAAAAATTCAGATTCTCCTGAAAAAGTTTGCAGATTCAAAATGATACTTTTTAAGTCATCTTTATTAAATTTAGATATGTCATTTGAGGTCATCCAACTTCTGTTCCACTGAATCAGAGCCAGCAGCAGAGGAGGAGCAACAGAAGTTATAGCGTATCCTGTCTGCTGTTGTTTAAAATGTTAAGGGGGGATCTGGTTTACTCCCTAATGCTTGTAACATCAAATTAAAACTTGCAATTCTCACATTTCATAAACATTCCATGTTTAACAGCTGCATAATTATGCATAAGAGTAACTGAAAATGCATCAAGTATAATTTTAATTGAGCTAACCCAGAATTATTGGAAAATGCCAAATTCAATTTATCATGAAATAGCAGCTCCACCTACCAGGTTTTTTAGGCATTACCATACGGGTTGCAGAGTCTGCTTGCCAACCTTGTTCCAATACACCTGGAAAGGCAATTTTTACATTTGTAAGAACAAACTGATCTTATAACATTTGCTAGATATGCAAAATAAAGGTGTATACTAAGACCAGCAGAAAAATATCCCAGTACACTACCTATATGCCATAACTTTAAAGTCCATTTCTTATAAACATTTAAGTTCAATAATGAAACTCATGAAAGCAGTAATACATAAGACTAATTCAAATGTACCTTTGCTTTTCTCATTGCTGAAATTCCTCAAGACTTCTACACACAGAAAGGGATTTTTTGCAGTAGTAAGTACGGCAAAACAAAAAAAACTCATTCAAAATTAAGCCATTATTTATTACCCCATCATTTCTCTTTATTATAGTTTCTTTTAACAATCACTTACAGCTACATCTTTGTTCTTAAGTCCATGCAGAAAAACTACGCAATGAATAAATGCAAAATACCTTTCACTGCTTCTTCTACAGGAAGCCCAACGAAGGCTGCAAAATCATCTGCAATGATTGAGGTATATGCCTGAGAAACCAGACCAAATGCTCTTCTCCTGGTTGCATCTAAGGAAAACACCATAAATACACACTAGCATGATATCTCTAGAACCAGAAAGTCTGAAAAAAAACATTTCCAGTTTAAACAGCACAAAAAAAAAAGTATTTGAAAAGCCGCTACTGGCCTTGACATTAACACTTTAGACCAGGAGTTCCCCTCCCTCCCCACACTTTGTTCAACCACCAAAGTCACAGCCAGAGACAACAGCTCTCTGTGCCAGGACAAGCCCTCTTCAGAGGTGGGGGTGACTCCCAAGCACAGTTTACAGCAGCCTGGTACAACTGCCAATACATAAACCACAATTTGGGAAACACTGCTTTGAAAGCACTCAACACTCCAGTCAGATCCCAAGAAAAGTTTGTACTTCTGCAATAGTTCAGAACTATAAGAATTAATGGAAAAAAAGCAATTCTAGTTCACAGCAACTATTCATTTCATGCCCTGTCTGAATGGCAGCTTTGATACCAGAGTATCCATATTTTTTTTTTTTTCTCCTTAAACAAAGCTATGCAAAATATATTGTTATATAAAGTCCTGTAAGACAGCTTACAAGCTTTTTTTCTGCAGTCTCTAGCACCCTCTAGTAGTGAGAGGGTTTACTTGCATGGTACTGTTACATAGTTTTAATGTAAAAGTGGTCTAATATCAAATCAAAAGAATTAAACTTTAGTAATTGGGTCCACTTTTGGAAATGCCAAGCTCTAAACACTCCCATTTAGAAATTGAATAACAATAATCTATTTTGGCATTACAGAATCAAATACATTAGACATGAAACTGCAGTACAAAAGAACGTCATCACATATGCACAAGTAAAAGCATTTCAGTCTATACCTGTGAATCTTTGGTGATAAGCTTTTATTTACATTTGATACCTCAAAACCTCAGGTAAATCCTACAAGACTTGACAGTAATATTCCTGATGACTTTACCCTTAATGCTAAGCAGCATTTTCTGTAGAGCACACAGAAATCACTCAAGGCATCCTGACTACAGGAGCTCAGGCTGTACCTCTAAGAGCTTCCATGATGGGTTGGATAGTCTCAGACCACTGGTGAGCGCTGATTGTTGTATAGATTCCCGGGAAGTCCCTCTGCCAGATTCTTTGTCCTACTGACCAGACTGCACCAAGTTCAGCATTTGCCTAGAGTGAAAAAACAACCAGTTAGGCCAAAATTGTGCATTCTCCACAGTGACCATCCTGTAGAAAACTCATATCTACTCCCTTCAGTAGCAGGTAGGTAGAAGAGTTCTGTGAAGAGGAACAGACAAGCTCTGCGATATTCTGCTCTAGCAGCTGTCAGTGCTGCACGCTCCCTGTTCCACCCTCTTGCGAGAAGTTATCCCCCTCCATCAGTAGAGTTTAAGGGAAGTCTGTTCACACAGCAGTTGTACCAAATCAGTTGGTACGTTACCCAAAACAGAGAACAATTTGCATTCAGACTCCATGCTGAAGTTGCAAGCACAGCTCACTTTCACCTCACAGACAAACATCTCTCAATGCAAAGGCCTTACACCTTAGAGCACCGTGGCTATTTGCACAATGGAGAGAGTTTGGGGCTTGAAATATCAGAATACTCAACCACGTGCCTCATTTAGTAAGGTGCCATACTCACACTGTTTGCCACTGCTAGTTTTAAGAGCTCCTTCTGCTTTGCTGTATGTTACTTCAGAGAAGTATCTCAAAACCAGGGACTCGTCAACAAAAAACAAGTGCCTTAAAATCCATTTCAAGCTGTAACTTAACTGAAGTTCCTCTTCACTTCTGCATCTTCATTTAATTTTAGACGCTATAGGAACATAGCCCTGTCTCAGACACCAAAAATTCCAAGGGAGTCATTTTCTCCCTTCAGGTAACTACACTATCAAGATGTTTTCCAACAAGAGCCTCACTGATTTACTGAATCCCTTTTTACTAGATAATTTGGAAAGGGAAAGAGATGACAAATTATTGCATTAAATCTTAAAAGGACCCGCATGCCAACTGCTGGGCAAGTGCTTTATAGCACAGCACTGATCCCCAAGCCAGTGACCACACAATCCCTGGAGGAAAAAGCCATTTGCAAGCTTAGATGAGATGGCTTTCACATGATTCAAAAGGCATTTTTACAAAGTACTCACAGATTTAATAGCAGGAGGAATTCTTTTCCAAAGATATCGTGCATTATTCCTAAAAAAACACAAACAACTTCTCAGTAATCAAATGTTTGCTGCAAAGGGACTTCAAAAGGTTTGTTCGGATGCTGTAACTTGTAACAAGTCTGGAGCTACAGTCTTAGACATAGAGGGAGTATTTTTAACACACTAAAATAGNCAAAGGGACTTCAAAAGGTTTGTTCGGATGCTGTAACTTGTAACAAGTCTGGAGCTACAGTCTTAGTTTGTTAAAAATACTCCCTCTATGTCTAAAATAGAACAACCAGTGTCCCTCACGTTTACCTTGGAAAGTTTAAAGTTGTCCTACACTACCTCTAGCCACAAGCAGCAGCACAGTGACACTCAAAACAAGTTCCCTTAGAAAGGTACAAAGTAAAACATGGGAGCACTCAACGCCTTCCACAAAAGCCACTTTCATTACTTAATCTTCCTCCTATAGTAGGTTTCCCTAAGTTAAAAAAAAAGCATAGGCAAGGACAAAAATAGAGGAGGACAGTTATCTGAACATAATACGGGGAAAGAAATACTCTTTGTTTCTACCTACATTTATTTTTGTGCAATACTCCTTACATGCATTTTGTTAGTCACAAAGAATCCTGTCAACTCTAGATCAATTTAATATCAATACACTATTCAGTATCTTAAGTGAAGCATTCATAAAAACACTTACATGTCATTATGCAACAAGTATAAGGCTAGAAGTTGGCCATAAACCAGGGGCGTCGCAATTCCTCCAGGGGCCTTAAAAGCAAGGACAAGAACTTGGTTACAAACTTTAAAAGCAAGACACCTTAAGAAACAGACATCAAGTAACTGGACCCAATGGAAAAATAAGAGAATTGCTACTTTCCGTATCAGATAACAGCTGCAGCCAAATGGTCAGAGTTGAAATATTACAATAACTCTGTATCTTAAAATGAGAAGCAACTTGAACACACCAGAAGTGTTTCTTAGAAAGCTGAATTATATGTTCTGCAATAGTAAGACCAAACGACATCCTTCACAGTACTGCTAGAGCTCAACAGAACGGAGACCATCCCACTTGGATCTCCCCCCTCTGAGTGTTCCTGGGCACACGGCATCTGCCACGTTCAGCTGCGCCTCAGCTCACTTCAGAGCACTCCACAGGAGCGGGGTTTCTCTGCTCACTCAAACTGCCCTTCTTAAAAAAAAAATCCAGTCAGCCTTTGACATTAGTCGCACTCCAGCAGACCTAACAAATCACACGGGTGTGAAAAAAAACACTACAAGACAAAAATTAGAACTCTGAAAGTTCATAGCTACTTAAAGCTGAAGAGACTTCCCATAAGCTTTCAACAATTTATGAAGAAACTGTGCAGCAAGTATTCACAGGAAACCAATTAGGCAGCTATTTGGTCTACTTATGTGTGAGATTTATAGTAGCATCTAAGCCAAAAGCAGGCAATTAATTGTGTCACGGAACACATATTACCACCCCAACAATTCTTCTTACCCTATCTCCAGGATTTATCACCAACCTACAATTACAACATTTCAAGCAAGTGTTCCCTAGATTATTTCAGGTAAAAACAAAACCGGAGCAGTTTATGTCACCTGCTTGAGCTGTGCAAACCCAATCCTGGCGGCCCTCAGCGGCAAATTAAAGAGAATTAACTGCTGCTCCCGCCAGAGGAAGCCCCGGGGCAGCCAGGCCCGGGCCCTGCTGCGGCCGCTGACACAGATCCCGCCCGGCCCCGGGCCAGGCCCTGCGGGACGAGGGCCCCGGAGGGCCCCGGGGCCCGAGGCCGCGTCCCGCNGGGCCGCAGCCCGGCGCCCCGCGCCCCCCGTCCCCCCGCGGCACCTCGAGCTCCTGCGTCTCGCACTGCTCCAGCAGCTTCCGGAAGCTGAACGCGCCCTCCGCCATCACGGCCACCGGCATCTTCCCCCGCGCCGCGTCCCGCTACGGCGGCGGCCGCCACAGCGCGCCACTTCCGTCCTCACGCTGCGCGCCACTTCCGCTCCGCAGGAACGCCCGCCGCTCTAGCCGCTCCCCTCAAGCCAAAAGCAGGCAATTGGGGCGGGGCTAAGGCGTGTGGGGCGGGCGAGAGTGAGAGGGCGTGGTCACGACATGGGGGCGTGGCCAAAACTGAAGGGGGCGGTGCGAGCTGGAGGGGGCGTGGTCAAAGCGGGGGGC
>VWPW01027360.1:0-46383 GCA_013389825.1 Crypturellus undulatus | reverse complement strand
ACAGTGTCCCCAAGTGCCTCATCCACACGTTCATGGAACACTACTGGGGACGGTGACTCCACCACTGCCCTGGGCAGCTGGTCCCAATGCTTCACCACTCCTTCCGTGTGGAAATTTGTGCTAATGTCTAACCTGAACCTCCCCTGCTCACCTTGAGGCCGTTTCCTCTTGTCATAGGTGCAGTTATTCTGGAGAGGAGATCAAGCCCTGCCTCACTACAATCTCCTTTCAGAGGAGAGATAAGGTCCCCGCGGAGGCTTCTCTTCTCCACTCTGAGCACCCGCAGCTCCCTTGGCCACTCCTCAGGGCTCTGTGCTCCAGCCCTGCTCCAGCCTCCTGCACTCCTCTGGCCCCACTCCAGCAGCTCCGTGTCCTTCTTGCAAAACTGAACACAGGGTTCGAGGGGCGGCCTCAGCAGTGCCGAGCGCAGGGGGCCAATCCCTGCCCTGCTCCTGCTGGCTACACTGTTCCTGACATCCGCCAGGAGACCTTGGCCTTCCTGGTGGCCTGGGCTCACTGCCGGCTCCTGCTCAGCCGCTGTCACCAGCACTGCCAGGTCCCTCTGTGCCGCGCAGCTCTGCAGCTGCCTGCCCCAGCCTGTAGCAACATCCTATGCACAGATTTATAAAAACAGATAAGAAATAACTGCAATATTTTCAGTGTAAATCCTCTTATCAGTTGTCTCATGCAAGTCATTCGCAAATAAATGTATTCTCCCCGCTCTTCAGGCCACATGAGAACACTTGTAAGATAGAGTCTTTGCAATGTACCTATCAATCACTCAGTATAACATTTGCAAATCAGGTTTTCACACTTTGGCCTCCCCTAGGTTTTCTCAAATTTCTGCTTTAGGTTGGAACTTAAAAATAATTATACCAGACACTGCCTTCCATTCTTCACCTGCTGTCATCACAGGGAGTAAAAAAAACTCCACAAATAATAAGACCAGGAAGACCACCATGATCTTCCATAAAAATGCTTCAAGACTATGATCTGTGCTTGTTCTTCTTCTCATTTACTATCTGTGCCAAAATTAGATGAGATCTTTTAGCAGAAGGACAGAAACTAAATAGAAAAATGTACAGTCCTGCTGAACCCCAAACATTTTTATAGTGATGAATTACCCCATGTTTGCCTTAGCCTTTTCTCTTCAATATCTGTTCCTCGTGCAAGGAACCCCTGCGCTGATCTGAGTCCTTGCTCTGCATGTTTGAATCGCCCTTCCCATACGGATAGTCACTGTGAACCTGCATGACGTTCATCTAAACATCATTTGAGAAAAAACTTTTGATTCTCTTTCACCTACTGGATCCCTAAGGTGTGAGTGGTCTTAGTTACCATGGATGTTGGCCATCAGATGAGCTGACTTGCCCTGCAGGATCTTATTCAACCCTAAGGAGGTAGGAGACCTCCAAAGCTCTGCCTTAGAAGTGCCATGGGCTCCTGCCTGACCCCCATGAGTAGGAGGGCAGCAGCTAAGTGACCATCAGAGATTCCGGCAGACAGTGGTACCCGCAAAGCTGTGTCCCACTGACCTAGCTCAGAATTCTTGTATCTGAGAGCTTTAACCAACCAGACACAAATACTTGCCCCTCTTGCTTGCTTCCTCCTCAGGGCTGTGGGGTTGCAAGCCAATACCCAGAGAGCGTTTCCCCCACTTCCTCCCATACTGTGGGGATGTTCAGGCTCCTGGAGAGCTCTGAAGCCCAGAACCTGTAAGGCAAATGGAATTGGCAGTATCTGAAGCAGTGAATTTCTGCCTGAGAGCCCAGAAATCTCAACGCCAACTAATTATTCTGGTGAGCACTTATGGAACTCACTTGTGTTTCTCCTCTAGGAAAATACTGCACAATAATAAGTCAAGTACTGTCCAGCAGTGTATTATATCAGCACAGCTATATTTATCTCATCAAAAAGAAAACCTATTAATCACAACTAAATTTCCATAAATCAGTGTCATGATCAATTATTATTAGTTTTCCTTTAACTCTGCATTACTCATTGTCATTGTCAGTTATCATGCTTCTCCCCATGGCAGCTGTGAGAGGCCAGAGTCACCAGCACTGCTCATTCAGCCCCTCTTCCAGTTCTCTGGAACTTCCCCATTGCTCACAGTTTACTGGCAATTGCCATTAGTGTTTCAGAGAATTACTTGGCGAGATCTTTTTAAAGCCTTTGATACAATTATCTGAATCCATTGATTTTGAAATAACTACATTTAGCAATTGCTGTTTAACAACTCCTTTAACTACTATTGGAATAGGAAATAATTCCTATTCAGACAGTGACCATTCTCATTTGTTTCTTTTTCTTTCCCAGACACAATTAAAGAAATAACTTCTCTCCCCAGAGTACTGATGGGAGTATCATCATCACCCTGCAGAGGAGCAGAGCTGCAGATGGGGCTCTTCTGTGCCTTATCTTCAGAGAAGACATGAGACAGGAGCCAGAGTGAGCAGCTCCCTCCATGCAGGCAGCCCCTCCTGCAAACCTCTCTCCCTATCCACTGCAAATTACCATGTCTTGCTGTTTTTCTTGCCCAGGCACACATCACAGACCAGCACAGCTAGCAAGAAAAGCAGAGACAGAGGCATTAGGAAAACTCCAGAAGGTCTGGGGCATGGGCACTTGGGACAGTAACATGCACCTGCCTGTGCAATTCGTCTTACACCTCCCTGTTAAAGCATATCTTGTCACTTCTGGATGGAAGAGGCACCTTTCTGCTGCTTGGTGCTAGGAGAAGATGGGAGCTCTGCGTGTATTCATTGACTTTTCTGGCATTGCTAATTACTAGCTGGGCACATTATCCCTTAGTGCCCTGGCTCCGCGCTCTTCATTATACCTTAACCCTCTGCTCTGACCAGCAATCAGAGACGGAAGTATTTCCCTGCTCCTAAAACAGCATGCGTATTCACAGAGAGCCCAGCAAGATCTATGCTTCAAGCGCAGTGTTTGGAAGCAATTATAACAAAGGGCATCCTGGGGTTTAAAAGCATCTGCTGCTCAGGAAGGGCCGTGGAGAAGGCGGCCATGCACACTCTGCATTTCCCTTTGGAAAAGCAAATCTCAGCCATTGAAGGTGTTGGTAACATTAACGGTCTGTGTTCCTAATGAATGTGGTAGCTGAACACTGCTAATTCCTTTCATCTTGAGGAAAAATAGAAAGGTGGGGTTGAGGCCACCATGCCCCCTGCTTTAGGGAAGCTGCCTGGTTACTCACAGATTGGGAAGGGCAGCAAGAGAAATTGTTTCAGATCAGCTCACAGAGCTGAACAATTACACCACACATTACAGGGCATTTATTCGCAGATCACATTGCAGCCTAAAATGAGTACAACAACAGCAGACACAAAATGATAAGGCAGCTATGGACAGCGTTGAGTCATACAGCTATTAAAGATCTGATTTAGAGCAATGCCAATGGAAAACGGGAATACTGTGAGGCTCTGCGCTTTGCACAGGCACTGAAGATAGAGCAATATTGCTCTAAAATAGCTCATATCATACGGTCTGAGCAAGAGGAACATAAAATCAGGAACATTCAGCTTGAAGGGCAACTCAGGAGGTCTCTCAACCTTCTGCTCAAAGCAGGGTGAACACTGAATTAAGACTAGCTTGAGCAGGGCTCTGAAATTACTGTATGGGATAATTCAGTTTCAAAGGTGTAAAGATGTAATGCCACTGTACAGAAACAATAGCTTCTGCATATAGCAAGCAGTTACTATAATGGAAAGTCCCTTCCGGGATGATCCTGTAGGAATGATCTATCCCAGGGACACAGACTGCTGAAACAGCTGCTATGATTAGCACTTAGGAATGTTGCAAAAACATAATAAAGTGATAAATTAGTAAACTGTGCCATGCTTGCTGCAAGGAGTAATTCCGCTGGAAAAATGCTTTCATGAATCATGAAGGACAGCCTCACGGTGTGATGTCAGTGTCATTGTAAGACAGTTAGTCATAAAAATATGTGACTGGGAAATACAGGAATACCTCACTGAGGCTTTCGTGAACTTTTTTTTTTTTAAAGGCTATAATACCAATTTTATTTGGACTAGAGTTTAAAATTGTATTATCCTCTGGTTAGGCAACACAATTATCCCAATCTTACTCTATAGTTATTGAAAGTCTACACATTTAAATCATGTGGCAAAAGGAGCTGGTCATATCTCCTTGGAAACATCAACATAGTACCATAGTACATACTGTCAATATTTTTCTCAGTCATGAGGGGATCTAAGGGTATGGAATTAAAACTGCATGCTAACTTAGCAGTTCTGCATTACCTGCGTACAGCTGCAACTCCTTGAATTTTGTTATTCATCAAACATAGATTATTTTACTGAGTTGCCTGAGGAATGAATTCCAGTGCTGCTTGCATAGATGAGAATTGTGTATTTTGGAAATATTGTGCCTTCCACGCTTGGCATCCAGGCAAAACTTGTTTGCTGGCCAAGTCACCCCTGTGTGCGTTGCTTCAGGAGTGTGTACGCTGCTCCAGCAGAAACCTCCCTCAGCAGTGTCACTGGATTAACAGAGCTGGCTGTATGACTGGATTCATTGACCAAATAAAAATTCAAATTAATTGTCATCCAAAATATAGAAATTACACTACTGACTCCTGCCAAGACTTTTTTATTAGACAATAGTATCTTTGAAGAAGCTCAACTTCTGAATGAGTCTCCCTAACAGGAGGAAGGCTGAACTTCTCCTTGGATAGACTCCATGTACCTCAGCAAATTCATGTGGATTGATTGCCATGCAATTTTATATACTAAGACAGTATTTCTCCAAGAGCATCTAAGATCTTGCAGCATTTCTTGCACCTTTCCATATCCTCAAATTATATTCTGAGACCCTGGGGTTTCCTAGGAGATTCTGTTTTGTAAGAAAATAAAAACACCCTGGATCCCTAGAAATTAACTTGCAGACCATATTAATGTGTGTCAGAACAGCAGAATTAAATGTGACAAAATTATCTTTCAGGAGGGCAGCTATCTTCTTTTCTTAAACATCTGCATTTCCATCAGACTGAAGAATTAATATCTCTCAATACATTTCATTAGAATTTAAAATTTTCTTGAGGGAGAGCTCTGTCAAACCCAGAGGTCTTCAGGGCACCCTCCTCAGACCACCACAAAGAGGAAAATACTAGAACAGGTCTCTGAACCAGAGTCCTCACCTAGGTCTGTCGCACACATACTTAGATGCTTTTGCAGCTGCACCATGTTGCAGTGTTGCAGGGTAGGATGGACCCAGAACTGACTGTGGCTCTTCAGGAGATGTTGAATGCTGACAGAGCACAACAGCCAAATGCAGAGCAAACGGATGAGTGAACTGCAGCCAAGGAGCAGAGGCCCTTTGTCCTCAGTTAACATCCCTTCCCCTGTCTCTGGATTCCAAAAGGGTCATGAGCAGGGAGGAATCTGCTGGTTTGATCCATTTGTCTTTGCACACTGGGGCCAGTAAAGGGCTGTTGCCCCACCATGGAGATGTCCCAGCACTGGACCCCCCTAAGGGGAGGTGACCCTGTGATCTTGGCTGCTGGCCCTGATGCAATGGGAGAAGGAGGAGAAAGAGGAAAATGCAGAGCTCTGTGAGTAGGAGGATTTAAAAGGAATCAGCAGAACCTCCCAACATTACAGAAATGAACCTGGAACTTGAACAAGGGCACGAACAACAATAGATAGCAGAGCTGGGACTGCGTTTAAAAAGAAATAGAAGATAGCGAGAAATTCACATTGGCTGTAAATCACTGTAGAGTTTATTGTGGAGAATACAGCCAAAACACAGAGCCATAAATGTGAGTAATGTGCGACCAGAGAAAATGATCCTGCTGGCATAGCTCTATTTGACCGACTGCTTATACTCACCCGGCTCGGATTTGGAATGGCACTCAGTGCACTGACATTTGTAGAGATGTGTGGCTTGAAGAGAGAGGAGCAAAACAAAGAACTGAGCAAGTCTCCCTTGTTTTGCCTCCTCCACACAGAGATGAGGTGGGGGCAAACTCCTTTCCTCCTGACAAGGGACAGTGACCACTAGCCCCAAGAGGTCACTGGGGCATCCGCCTCTACTATGACCCTCCCACTCCATGCTTGAAGTTGGCCACATATTTAAGCATACAATTATTAGTTACACCCCTAGACATGGTAAAACACTATCATTAAAATTAGAGATAGCACAGAGGGATATGAACTTCCTTGACCAGATCAACTCATATTTAATACTAATTTCTCTGTTAACAGTCTTTCCCCAGTACTTCATTTAATTCTGCCTGTTCTGTCACCCATCTACCTTTGTTTCTACAACAGCAAGCAATGTTTTTTTTAAAATGAGGGGAAAAAAAACCAGCTCACAAACAGCTCATGAAAGCCAAGGAAGCAAAACCAGCAGTAGATGCCTCAGTAAAATAGGAGAGATAGGAGAGTGCTTGTTCTTTAAAACAGACATTGAGAAAGAGAGATTTTGAACTATGCACCAAAAGTCACACAGAACATCTGTGTAGAGCAGAAAGAGCACTAAGGTGCTTCAGGTCTCCTACCTTTCTCAGAGTGCCCTCTCTCATCTGACCATCATTAAGTACTCACTTTACATCACATGCTCAGTGACCGTACCAGAGGTAAGTGGAAGAAAAGAGGACAAAAGATCCATATCACTGGGGAGGGAGCTGGGGACAGCTGTTCCTTCAATCCAGATCAATATGGCACTGTACACATAAGTCACAACTTCAGTAGGGCAGCCTTTCCCCTAACAAACCCATAGGCAAAAGCCCTTCCTTGAGTGTGGTGTCACCTGGCCCACTGGCCAGGTGAGCAGGGCAGATTACCCAGGTTCTTTGAACATGTCTGCACCAGCATCTGCTCCCGGCCAACAGCCATCCTACAGTCCAGGAATGCAGGCAGCACCCTCATCTTGTTGATATGCAGCTGAATTCGGGTGTTCAACTTCTTAATAGCTGCTTGAGTGATATAGTGAAATCCTGGCTGTGTGTCCAAGCACACACAACTCCTGTGCATCTTCAGCAAGAAGAAATTGCTCTTCAGCCTGCCAACAGAGACCTGATAAAGGAGATTAACCTGTTCCAGCAATGATAGATTAGGCTTCCAATGGACAATGATGGATTGGTTTTCCAGCTGCTGTACAACATACAGGGGAAGGGGCTGGCATTCAGATATCCCTGGATTCCTGTGATGAAGAGCCATACTCCTATGCCCTGGCTCAAGAAGCTGCAGTAAACCTTGTGTTCATAGAGGGCTTGAGAGCCTCTGCTCAATCACCACGCACGTAGCTCAGAAGCCAGGGGGGAGGGCAGTTCCCTGGCAGATGGGAAAAGCATAGCTGAATCATCCAGGCAAAGAAGGTGCTGGATGCCTCTCCCTTGGCTGAACTTGGAATAATAATATAAAATCTGAGACACCTGTGACCTGAGTGAGTGAGTGTTGAAGAAATGGGGAGCCATTGCTGCTCTTCAGTGGAGCCTACTCTATCAGGAGCACTCTCTCATCCTTGTCACCCTGATTTTTTCAGCATAATATTGACCTGCAACTGTGCCTGGGTGTCCACCAGGCCCCGCACGGCCAATGTCGTTTGGAATGGCATGACCCCAGGCAGTGTGAAAGGCAACAGCCAGGTGCCAGGAGATGTTCGAAGGAGCTGAGTTTACATGCCTGCCTAGGAAAGCAGCTATAAGACATTTCATGGTCATGAGTTTCTTCCAGATTCTGCTAAGGAGAAAAGATACATTAGCAGAATCAGTCGAGTTAATAATCTTAATGTGTTACAGCTCATCATGTGAACCATAACAACTGACAGTGTGCACGGATGTGAAGCCAAAGCACATATAGCAATATAGTTAGCTCCAAGTACCGCAAAGTTTGTGGGCTTTATCTCTCCCAAAGTGCCTATATGGGCTTTTGACAAATAAAGCTGGCTCACTGTGCATCACTGGAACATGAAAATCAAATGCTCAGTGTGCACACTTTCTGGAAGTAAAATTGATGTGCGTAAATTATACTTTTCCCAAGTGTCACCCTTTTCCTGCTCCTTCGCATCTGCCCAACTTCTGTTTGGAAGGTTTATACCAGAGAAAGAAAAGATTAACATCATCTTAAATACTCAATAATGGCTCTTATATGAATTTTAACATATCAGCATATTTAACATATGCATCTCAGCAGCTGGTCACCTTTCTAATGTTACCAGGCATTAACCACCAGAGAATGGTTTTTAAACAAGTTTTCAGTGAGCAACTGGATAACTGAAATGGTATAAGCATCTACAT
The DNA here is from genome assembly GCA_013389825.1 of Crypturellus undulatus. Taxonomy (NCBI): domain Eukaryota; kingdom Metazoa; phylum Chordata; class Aves; order Tinamiformes; family Tinamidae; genus Crypturellus; species Crypturellus undulatus. The sequence goes on along the minus strand of VWPW01027360.1, from coordinate 38,099 downwards.
TAGTAAGACTGCACTATTTATTCATAAGAAAAATATGCACCAGCCAACATTTGGCAAATACTGTTCACCCTGAAATATTCTTTTATTACCACCTCCAGTGCCTGTAGAGAGCTCCAGGACATGTGTCAACTTAAACACTGTTGCTGCAGATTTCCATAGTGAATTCATGGGTGCAGCAAAAATGACAGTCCAATGTCTCTGTGTTAAAAAGGAGATGATTGCAGCCTTTCTGTTTTGTTTGTTCCTTTGTTTTTGTTTCTGTTTTTCATGCATTAAATTGTACAGTTGAGTGAAACTGTTGTGACAATACACACTTCAGCCTGGAGCAATGGCTGTGAGATATGAATAGCCCCTTTTCTCAGATTCCACTGTTGCACTGTGATGGATGGCATCTTCCTGATCTCTTTGTGCTCAGGTTGTGAGTTTTCTTTCCTTGAGGAGAGTGAATGGGTCAGGAAGCAGAGGACAGAGGGAAGGATGCTCTTCCCTGGAGCACCAGAAAGGAAAGGGCTTGGGACTTAGCAGGCAGTGGGGCAAGACTGGAAGCCTGCAGCTCCGAGACACTGAGGGAAGAATCATAGAACCAAGGGGCAGAGAGTAAAACTAAGTGTCAAGAAAACCCTTCCTAGGGAAAAACTAGGCTGTGCAGAGATCAATGCAAGTAAACAAGCCCCCAGATTATGCAAAACCAAGCCTGCAAACTGCCTGCAGGAAAGGTGAAGATTTACACATAAACTGATCTCTATTCTGTCTTTCTTCTCTAGCTCCTTGGAGCTTTCTTTATTTATAAATTAAGTATTACAAGCTCTATTCTAAAAAGCCTTGGATTATGGATATAAAAATGTTTTTCTGGCTTCTTTGAGGAGCTTCCTATAACAGAATATCTTGTCAGACTGACCACAGAGCTCTGTCACAGTCCAGACTTCATCACATCTGTATGGATTTTAATCACTGGCCAGAAGGAATGCAATATTCTCAAGACCGAGGGGCCAATGTTCAAATATCTGTATCATTGTCATATCATAGGGTTTTATTTTGGTTTGGAGGTTTTTTTGAGCTATTCTAGAAGGTCATAGCATTCAATCACACACTCAAGAGAAGCAGTTCTCCTCTCCACATTAGAGGAGAAGATATGCTGAGCATGGATGGCAGCATACCATGGTCGTGGCAGAAAACTTTCTTCTTCTCCAGGTTCCTCTCCAAGACTGAACAAGAGTGAGGGAACCATAAACAGACTGAAATGTTATCGGAGCTGGCCTGAGGCATTGAAACAGGATTGACTATTTTCATCAGCTGCACAAAAAGTCATGATGGACTCTCTAATCTACCAAAACCTCCGGGTCCAAATCACTGACTGGAGTGAAAAACTGAGAGCATCATGATGGGAAGGAGCCCACAGAAGAAACCCAGCAGATAGGTTTGCAGTGAGCTCCTCCACAGATACCTGTGTTCTGGGAGAGCAGAAAGGGGGTTGAACTCAATTAAAATGTGAATAGCTTCACACATTTCCCAACTTTGTTTTTTAACCAGACACACTCATATTTAACTTTACCTCATATGTCTTTGGATGTGTATCTGAGGTACAGCGAGACCATGTCTTTGCCTCGTCTCCTATGGTTTATATTGAATCCAACAAAACAAGCTTTCCAAACCCTCTGCCTATATCTGCATCCAGACTTGCTTCTTCGCCTTAACAGATCTATCTCTGCAGATATGCTCTGGGTTTCAACTCTTGCTGGTGTAAGGCCAACTTAAACTGAAAGCAGGGAAAGGAATCCGCGCCCCACACCCGTCAGAAAAGACAGCTGGTAGGCTCTGGCCTCACCTGAATGTCTGATAAAACAGCTGTAAAGAAACAATGAGTTTTTCCAGACAGATTTTTTTTAATTATCATTCTACTATTTTTTTCTGAATTCTACTGAATTTGAATCTCATATATTAACAAATCCCTATCTCATCCACCTTTTTAATATATTAAGCCTACTAGCAATCTCCTATCTCTCCAGTCTTTTGTGTTCCTTTGATAACAAATTCACACATTAAAAAAAGCCAAGAGAATTGCTCCCAGTGACTTCAGCAGGAGCTGGATCTAGCTTTGGACAATATTTATTCACCACGGCAGTCATATGGCTTAAAACATTTTAGCAACATGCTCTCCTTTACTGTAACTGTATCTTCAGTAAACTTAAGCAATTAATATTGAAGACAATCAATACAGCAGCCAATACAGCTCTTTCAGGTGGTATAATAGGTATTGTGGTAGTAGCACGGAGTTTATTGAACTGTTATATATCGTCTAAGACCTAAGATAGTCTTTGAGATACCCTATAAAAACAGACAGCCCTTTCCTGAAAAGATATATCCTCTTTATAGTCATTCCAATTCATAAACACAGCCTGAAAAGAATGTAAATATTAAATGCAGAACTAGGTTTCCCTCTATTGAGTTTAAGGTCTAACTTTGGTGGAAACTGAACTGATGTTCACACCATGCAGGACAATATTCATGATCTGAAGATAAAACTAAACAGATTTCATTAGCACACCTGAAGTAAGAGGGTGTACAGTGCTTTCTGAAAGCCAGCACTGCTGGTTGTCAGCACACCCCACAGCATGGACGTCTCCCAAGGAACAGAAGGGGTTTTATCACAAAGTTGCAGAAAACATGAAATAAATATTCTTGGTACCAGAACACACCTTGATTCCTCTTTAATATCAGCACCAGCAAAATCAAAACATGGGATAAAGATACAGTCAGCTGTAGTTATTCAAATAAACATTTTCACTGCCCCAAATTTCAGACTCATGGAAAGAGTTTTCTATCATAAGGTCTCTGATTAAAACTCCTCCAGCACATTCTTCGTCATAGCTTTTGAAATGACCTCTCGATATTTGGTTCCAGGGAATTTCAAAAAATATTGAAAAGTGATGAATTGAAAAGCACCTGAAACTCTGTCAGACTTCTTTTGGATTTTGCATTTAATTGAATTTCATCCTGTATTGTCCCAAAGTGTCACTGAGAATGATGTGTCTTTTATAGTTTCTGTGAAGTGTTATCTTCTGGAACAAGGGGAAGTGTAAAGAGCCACTGAGCTGGGCTAGACGCCGACACATTATTAAACGCTCTCTGTGCTTTCTGATCTATGTGCATTTCCTACAAGTGGATGGGACCACTGGTCCCACAGCCCATCCCAGCACTGAATCTACTGCCAGTCACAGTGTTTTAAAATGCAATTGAAATTTCAACATGAAGGTAATGCGGAGAAGTGTGAACAGAATGAGTACGCAGCAGTATCCTTCTGGGAAGATACAGCTCATGGCAAATCTCTGTTCTGAGGAGAGGGCAAGGAAGTCTCGTGAGGAGGAAGGTGGCTTTGTGATTCTGCACCCTTTTTTCTCCATCGAGTATCCTGTGCAATGTCAATAGCTGCACTTCAGTAACAGAGGAAATGGATCCTTTCCTATTGTAAGGCTTTGTGGATGCTTTCATTCAAAACCTGTATTAGTGACACTCTGCTGAGCTGCTAGTCCTTCTCCCATACCTTATGTCTGCAAGAGGCAGTGGTCAGGATAAGAAAATTATTTCCTTTTCAGGGACAACTACATGATTTACCAACCACCTGCAAGAAAGTAGCAATTGCAGCTTTTTATCCCTTTTTTTGCTGTGGATCTCAAGGCACTTTGTAAAGACTTGCGCATTGTGCCTCTCTGTAGACTGAAGTGGCATGTGGCATCAGGCAGTGAATGTGGCGGCCACAGCAGAGTGCAGGGCGCTTGTCGGGTCTGACTCTGCTCTGCTCCAGTTTCCCTGACCCAAACCTCCTGTCATGAAAATTGCAGATGCCCATGGAAGACACAGGGTCACACAGTATAATTTGCTCAGTTGTCAATGACTTTTGACCAGAGCTGAACAAGCTCTGTATTGGATATGCTGGTTTGCTTCTTTCTCCCATGTCCTCATTCTCCATTTATCACTGTAAAAATATTAGTTCATGTCTAGACTCCACTCTGAGGTGAGCTAAGTATTTTGCCTAGAAGAGAAGTTCAGCTACCTACTATAGAAACAGGCCTATAGGGTTCAATCCTATACATGACATAGACCTAAACTTTGCTCCATCCCATATTCCCAGTAAATCCTGGGATGCACACTCTTTGCCATGGCCCTGCCACCATTCAGTGTGTACACACTGCATGTACACGTCAGAGTCCAAGAAGATGCAGGAAAATGGCTTTAGAGCCGTCTCATCAACAGTGAACTCTACCCCTTGCCAATGGACATCCAAGGGAAGGAAAACTAGCCCTGGGGCAACATTTGCTGTCTATGATCAGGCTGAATGCTCTGCCTGATCATGGAGAGAATTCCAGGAAGGAACCCCCTTCGTGCTAGCCCATTTCCCACACATTTCCAGCTTGCCCCGCCAAAGACATTCAGGGATCAATCAGATAAAAAGACAGTTCTCCAGAGCCACATAGTCTGTGCCAGAGTGCTCTCCCTCTGGGTAACTGTGAGGACGGGTCACTGGGAGAAGAGAGGGGAACAGGCTGAGTCTTAGGGTGTCTTGACTTGTCCAGACAGTATCCTTTGCAAGCAGGATTAGGCCTTGGCTGAGCATGAATGAAATCACAGCCACCTTCCCGGCAGAGCTGCTGCCAAAGTGTCATTTTCCAAGGGGATCCCTGAGCCCCAGAAGTGCAAAGCTGCATTGGTTTTTGTGGGGACTACCAGGAGGGGCTGCAACATGCTGCGACACTGGCTTCGCTACGACCAGGCTTTACGCACCAGATTCCCAGGGCTGGCAGCGAGCCCTGCTNTTTTGTGGGGACTACCAGGAGGGGCTGCAACATGCTGCGACACTGGCTTCGCTACGACCAGGCTTTGCGCAGGTCTAGGCAGACTAGGGGCTCTCCCAGGCAGAGCTGGGCACAGCTTGCACTGTGCAAAGGGATTGCACAGCTCACAATGCACCAGAGTCCCAGGGCTGGCAGCAAGCCCTGCTCCCCTTGGACTTCCCGCTCTTTGGAGATAGACGTTGGACCTCTTTAGAAAGCAGAAGTGTGAATGGTGGTGGTGGCTGCCTAGAAGGGGCAGATGCTGCACAGGGACGAATCACTTTTTGCATATTCACAGAAGGAGGAGGAGGAAAGACTCAGACAAATAATTCCTGGCTGGGAAGAAGGGCCCCTGCAACACACAGTGCTGTGAACACAAACTCCCAGCTGCAGTTTGGGAAGGGCATCACTCCGAAGCCAGTCCGGCATGCATGAGCGTAGTGCAGTGAAACCCTTTGCTTGGGACGTATGCTGCGAATGTGGCTGTGAGTGTGTGCAGTGACCATCCAGCACCAAACCAAACCATCGCGGTTCCTGGATGGAGAAGAGAGCCACTCTCTGCATTTCCCCACCAGCCCTGTGGGCAGCTGTAGTCCTCTAGGAATGTGGGACAGGACAGTGAGTTGTGCAGAACTGAGATGTCACAGACATGTGTCTTCACTTCAAGGCTGTATCTCCCATTAATGCCACCTCCTGGATGCCAAAGGCTGGAGGGGATTGAGAGCTGGAAGCCATCCCTTGCACAGTCCCTCCTGTGCCTCCATACCAAGACATTCCCAACAGCCCTCGAGGCCTCAGCTGAGCCACATAGTTTTCCCGCATGTGGAAGGAAGCAGTGAAATGCTGCTGTAACCTAAGACTTTCTTTCTAAATCATCAGCTACTTCAGTGGCCAAGAGACTGAAGATGAAGTCCTAGATCCATCTGGAGGAGGTCATGGGCAAATGGACACTCTGTGGTGGCCTCCAACCTTCACCGTCCCCCTCCAAATTCTATGCAGATTATAATTTAATGGAATACATATAATGACGTGGCCATGAAGGTTGGCTTCTCTCATTCATGTTCAAGGAGGCAACCTTCAATTTCTGCATGATTTCTGTGCTATGGCACCAAGCATATATGGTGAGAGGGACTGGTGATCTGGGAACAAGGCTGTGAGATGTGTCTGCAGCTCTGGAGGGCAGCCCGATGCTGTGGGACAAAGACCAGGTATTGGCCATGCCCGTGAGACTAACTAATAGGAAGGCACAGAGGAAGCACAGTACAAAATTACCATCTATTTCAGTGCCCTCCAAATACATTTTCTTCAGAGTAATTTATTAAAAATTAAGTGATAAGATGAAAATTACTTGAGAGAGAGGGGAAAAATGGGCAAGAAATAAAAGATGAGTTTCACAAAGAACCAAGGGGAGCCTATCCAAGGACTTGCACTGCTCAACACATTCCTAAAAGGTCTGGAAAAGGGGAACACCGAGGTGGCACACTTTGCTGATAGCCTAAAATCAGGCAAGGAACTGAGGGAGTGCCTGCGGAGGTCAATCACCACACTGAGGCAGGGGGCTGGCTCACAGCAGCTGGAATTCATCATCCGTAAATGCAGAGCGGTGCTTACATGGAGAAACTGGCAGTAACACTATATATTTAAGCATGGGCTCTCCACTACTTATCCCTTCTCAGGAGCTTGGAGCCACCGTGGAGAGAATGATGAACATGTTAACTAATGCTCAGTGATGGGCAGAGAGCCAAGCGGAATATGAGGCATTACGAAAAGCACAGAGAACAAACCTGAAATCATTCCTGCAGCACTGTGCAGCTGCCTGGCGTGCCCACGTCTGGAACACCAGACAGACATGGCACAACATGGGAGGACAGCGGGAAGGGAGAAGTGGGGTGATCACAGGATCGGACCGTTTCCAGAGGAAGAGACGCTAAATAGAGCAGAACTCTCTGGCCTGATGGAGCGAGAACAACCTGGTGCTGAGAACGGCAGGGAAAGGGTGAGTAATGGCGAATACACATTTCCTGTTTGCTCAGAAATAGGGACAACATAATTCAGTTCTCAAGCAACGAGATTAAACCAAAGCAACAGGCTCTCTGTTGACACAGTACATCAGTCTGCCACTGCCCTCATTGCCACCGCTGAAATAGGTTTGAAAAGCAATTGGACATATTAATGGAAGGATCACCGAGTGCAGCTTAGCACGAACGTGCCGCTGCTCGCTTGGGAGTTCCCGAAACTTCATTTAATGAAGGCTGGAAAGATGCGTCAGGCACAGAACCCCACACATCTGGTTTGTTGTGTACTGCATCCCCAAACAAATACTGCATGGTCCCAGGTTGTTGCTGCTGTAGACAGGGGTTCATTTCAGAGAGAAGAGTTTTCTCTAGCTGAGACAGGAGGGACAAGGAAACTGAACAAATGCAGGTGGCATAAAATGAAAAATCAGAGAGGAGATACCAGAGTTGGATGGGAAAAAGAACTGAACTAAGCTCCCTGCCTCTTCCTGAGGATCCCTGTATCTTCCTGAGGATGCTCAACACGTCGAGTTGGAAAGAGGCTCCGCTGTCACCCCTCCTCATGGTGCTGTCTATAGCCTGGACATCCTGGGTTAAGCGGAGGAGGGAAACGGAGTGGGGGGCTCCAAGGAAGCAGCCAGAAAGGGGCTGTGTAACGGGACATGGTCACTGGCTGGCAGAGCAGGTCCCAGGGCCCTGCACAGCAGGTCAAGGACAGGGCAGCATCCACTTGCCCTGGCCAGAAGTAGGCACAGAGGCCAGCTATGGAGACAGACAGGAGTGGGGCTATTTATAGAAGATTCATCGGCTTAATCATGTGGAGATTATTTTTTCCTGTAACTGGAGGACTCCCAGTTTCCCTCTCTATCCAAGACTGTCCTTTCAGGAAATCATTCTCAGAAGGGTCATTTTGCCCAGTAACAACAAGAGTTGTACCCCCGGCATCTGAGATGCCATCCCCAATGTCACAAGTATAGACTCCTCTAAAATAGACACCAGAATTAAGGATTTGGTGGATGGGATGAATCCTATGCTAAAGGCTGTCCAGTTCAACATCAAAACCCTCTCTGGAACTCGCCAAGATACCATTAAAAGCAGTTTTAATTATCACCTTGTTTTCTCTAATAAAATAAACAATAAAAAATCACCATAAAAAAATAAATAACATGAAATAGGTAAATAATAACTTAGAGAGTAGGAGCCTTCAGAACATTTGTTTTGTTTTAAACAGTGCTCCTATGCTCAGAGTTTGACATATTTTCCCCTTATTTGAAACTGTATCACAAAGGATTATCATTTTTGCTCTTACATTCTATAGACAGGCTGTTTCCCTAATTTGTCACATTCCAGTGCCTGTGATTCTCCTGGCATTATTCTCTTATCAGATGACGCTTTGCAGCTTGTGGGAAGAGTGTTCCCAGCCAATGTCTGTTCATTCCTAAGAAACCGGTGGTTGGATGTTTCCCTGTTTCTCTGAACTGGGAAAGAGCTCCTTTCATCCCTGAAAAGGCCTATTCAGCCTGGACCTTAGCACACAAGAGCATTTCCAGCTCAAGAATATTTTTAATTGGTTCCATTTCAAAAAAAAAAAAAAAAGGGCTGCACAGCTTTGAAAGGCTCTTAATTCGTATTAATTTTCCCGATAGCAGACGTGGCCTTCTTTTGATGTGCAAATTTGAAACTATTTTTTTCTCGCTCAGCACAGATAGGGATCTTTGGGAAATGAATATTATAGCAGTGCAGGGATGGGAAAGGGGGGAAGGGAGGAACAGACAGGGAGGAAGCGGTGCAGTATCTGTGTCAGAAGGAGAGAGCGAGAAAGCAGAAGCCAGGCAGAAGGCGACTGATGGCTGTTTTAGAAATAACTGAAGATAATTATTGCCACTGCAATTTCTGCACACGTGTGGGTGCACAGGGGCTCCCTGCAATACCAGGAGGTGCTGCAGTAGCTCACGTGCTCTTTGCAAGATGCGGTCACACATTCTTGACTGCTTTCCATGGTGTCTGCTTACACCAGCAGCTCCTTCAGCCCTGGGTCCTGCCTGTTTAATCGACACGCTGTTCCCAGAGGCATGGCCAGGGCTGAGCAGGGCTGCTTTTAATCAGGGCTACAGACCATGCTTTTGCCCATGGTTTTCATTTCTGCACAAAGACCTCTGGGCTACTCCAGGTTTTTCCCAAGAGGCAACCAAGAGAAACACCTGGGCATCCAAATGAAGCACAACTTCCATGGTGAAAGATAGATGAAAACTCCCAATTTTGGCCTATTTTGGGAAATCAGAGAAGAAAGAAACTGAAGAATACTCATTTAGTGTCAGTGTAACACCATTCCCAAATATGGGTTAGGAAAAGGAAAGAAAGGCTGAATATGTTCGGAGATGTCACTATAAGAAATCTACTCCACCTCCCACAAGATAAAAAAAAAATGAAGCAATGGAAATCTCCAGAGGGATCTCCTGTACCGTCATCAGGATTTTTTTTTCTCTTTATTTTATTGGATGAGCAGATGAATATGTTGTTGCCAATAAATAAAAATAGCAAGAAAATATTCTGTGCAAGACTGTCATTATTTTTCCCTGAAACTTATTGTAACTGCTTATTACCACACTGCATCTTTATGGACAACATCAGCACTGCAGTCATCACACTGCCTGTTCTCACCAACACCTTCTTACTCAGTTCCTGTCCACTGCAGGATACATCCCTTCACTGCACAGATAAAAGCTACTTTCTGGGTGTATAAACCTTCATTTAACAGTCTTAAAACACATGTTCACAGCACCTGCTATTGCTAAGTAATTCTGATCATGTTGTAAAAACTGACTTGTCCCCATGCACCAACTTGCGTCACCTGCAAAATTCATGCATTGATTTAATATATGTTTGACCTTGGATCATTGACTTTCAGGAAAGTATTAAGACTTTCACACTCCGAGGAGTGCACAGCAACTTGTCAGAAGTTTATGACCTCTGTGGGGACATTGTGTCCCCAGCACACTGTTTCAGTGAGGGGACTCAAAGAGATCCAAGCATTATATATCAACTGAGTTTAGAAAAAGGGTGATACACAATCTGTGAAAGGCGCACCAAATATGACTAAGAAAAATACTTCTGTCAATTTTCGGTGGTATGAATGAGGCACTCAGAGAGGCAGAGAAAGCCTCCTCAATGAAACTGGCCCCTCACAAATATATATCAGAAGAATGCCAATTAAATTTGTACTGTCTGGCAAAATGATAAATTGTAAGGAATAAAATGGAGCTAACCTGTAGAGAATTCAAGCTGGACCAAAGTATGAAACTTATAATTATGTAGAAAAAAAAAAAGAAGAGATGATATTAAATGTGTTTTGTAAAGAATTAATGTTTTGATTTAGAAATTTTCCCTTCAAATAAATCACAAACACGTCCTGTCTGTCTCCAAAGAAACTTCACCTAACCCTACCATGGAGTCAGCCTGCTCTAATGTGCTGCCTGCAGGGACACATCCATGGGTCTGCCCACAAGTGTCCTGCACAGAAGGGAAGCAGCTTCCTGCATCTTCCAGGGTTAGGCAGGCACTGAGCATTTCCCATGCATTTCCCCCAACACAAGACCTGTCATATTCCATCAACAGAGGCACCTGGATGTCCAAGAGCTCAAAGAGTATAAATACAAGAAGCACAAAGCGTACAATTAAGAGGCAGTGGGAAGAAGTTATAGCAAGAGAGACTCCTTTCTCCCGAAGAGTTGCTCTTCGCAGATCCCTAGGAATGAATTTCTCCATCCCCCTTCCTCCCTTCCATTGCTGCATGTTAGCACTGGTGTGATCTGCCTACTCACCTAAAGAGAGAGGAAAGAGCTCTTTGCTCCATTTCTTCTGAAGGAGCAAGCCCCAAACCAGGACATGTAGCCATCAGACTACCCTGCGGGTGGAAGGGCAGAATGTGGCAGAGGAGCCTGAGACACCTTATGGGAGGTAGAAAACGGCCTTCACATCCATGCTGGAATCCAAGCATTACCAACGGGGCATGCAGAAGAGCCACGTTATCCATGGCTGTGACTGTCGGGATGTGCCCCTGGGAGCTAAGGAGCAAGACCCCCTACAGTTGGGCTGCGGATGATGAGGAGCAGGTCTGGATGCAGATGCTGAGGCCAGATGGAGCAGGTCTGTCTGTCCATGCTCAAGTGTCCTTCTCTCTCTGCTTGAAGGAGGAGGAGGACGGGCTGTTGATCAGAACCTCCTGCAGAACCTGACATTATGTTGTCTCTTTACCAGTGCTGATGTGGTCACATGAACAGTGGAGGTCCCCACAACAAGCTGACAGGGACATAGACCCATTAAAAGGTCATAGTTACAAGTCACCTTTCCACAAACTTGTCTTACCTTCCTCTCATGAGTGGGCCTGGAAAAGATTTTAATATTCTGTGTTTTAATGTTATAAGCCAGGTTTTATGCACTGAAAATCCCCTGCATTTCCTTGCTGTGAGTGATGAAATGCAGGGGCTTTGTTTGAATTCCAGCATCTCTCAGTGGTAGGTTTTCCTAGCACCTTTCATGTGATCTGTATGTGAGTTATTGGGGAGGGGCAGTGGATTTCAACCTGCAGAGAAGAGGCACAGTCATGTTTGTCCAAATGTCTTTAATCAGGGTGAACTGGGAAAGATAATAAAGTCAGCTCAATTTCTTCTGATAGCAGCTCAACCTGGATGATTTTACGCACAGCAAGTGGAGGAGTGGCCACTTTCATAATTTAATTTTTACTCTAGGATGAGACAGTGAAAATAGAAAATGGTCCACTATTGACCTCCCACCAAAATACACAGCAGCAGAATAAGCTCAGCTCCAAGGCAAGTAGTGAATGTAGAGTTACCATTGGGACACAAAGGCAGCTTGCACAGGGGTCCTGCCGATGACGTGTGCCGTTGTCAGGCCATAACGAGCCAGAGTGGCAAAATTCAGCCTTGTAAGCACGAATTCCTGGAGCAAAGAGGCAAAGTCCCTTGATATTTTGAGACAGGAGCCTTAAGGGCAGAATTACTTCCTAACAACCGCTTAGCTCTCTTTCACCAGTGTGTCCTAGCAGGGCAACTCTATCCAAGGGTTTTGGCTGTTTCTTTTTAATTTCACCTGCCTGCTTTTTGGCTGGCCAAGTTAAGAGGAAACTGGTTTCCAGAAACTGTGGTACCCTTACCCTTGAGCTTTAGTGCTGCTTCAACTATTAAAGCAGCCAGAACATCTAGTGACTTGTAACAACCTTGGCATGATGCCACACTTAAGGCCCCAATGAATTTTTAAAAGACAAAACTTCTGGCAGAGGAGAGAGTGTGGAAAAGAAAAATGAGACATATTGCTGGAGCCGGGCCATTTTAGAAGGCTTTTATAGTGAAGCCTACAATGGAAATCACGCTGTTTTTTCCTAGAAATGTGTTTACAGAAACTCTATGCACAGGGGAATGTTTCTGGCAAATATTGGTGATCTCCCACTCAGAAGCAGAGAGACAAAAATGTCAGAGGATAAAATACTGAAAAAACCCTGTGCTTTGAAGAAGTTTTACGTGTGCTGTCCTGGGAAACTCTGATTTCTCTGCGTGACTCACAAAGCTGTGTCTGCAACGTGACCGCACTGATATCAGGGCAGAGACACTGGCTGTGCATGTTTTAATTAGAGAAACCTGTAAGTGAATGGAGGAGCAGGGACTTAGGTTGAAATTACATCTGGAATACTTCTTAGCTCAAACACTTGTTCCCATACCAGTGCTCCAGCCAGACCACTACTGCTAGCACTGACCATGGCACTGGAATGGGCCTCCACGGGGCCTCCAAGGGGCTCAAACCTGAAGTTATTTTGCCCACCAGTGCTGGAAGGAGGTTTCTGAAGTGCCTTTTCTGACATCTCTCATTAGGGAGAGAAGGAGCTGGCACTTGGAGCAATGGGGAGCAAGGGGTGCTCTCTGCACAGATGCCACTGTGAAGCTGCCTGCTGAGGAACATGCAATGTCCGGGCACTCACACTGCTCCGGGCATCAGCAGAGACAGGGATCGGTGGAAAATCGCGGAGATCCCTGCCCAAATCACTGGATCATCATCAAATGTTCAAAATTTTATTTCCTTGCCTGGAAATGTCTGCGTATAGGGAAAGGTTTGGGATGATGGCGGAGGTATAAAAGGAAGCTCCTGCCTCTGTTCCCATGCACGGTCATAGCTGCCTGCCTCAGTTTGCCAGGTCACCTAGTGTCACCACCTCTCAGGGAACCTTTCACCACCCTGGCCCTATGCTAGGAGCTTCCCATGGGGAAGAGAGACTGCTCTTAAGAAAAGCCATTTTAAATGTTTCTCTACTCTATGGCCATGGCATGCTGGAGTTTGCTCTCATTTTCAGTGATTAGCTCTTACGTTCCAGTGACATGAATTTGAATAAATACACACTCAGATCCCTTGATTTCTCAAGTAGCAGCCGTGTAAACAGCACTTCAATCTAATGGAGCATGAACGTCCCTGGGAACCCAGCTCTTGGCACACAGTGGTGCATGACCAAGGTTCTGAGAGAGTCGGAGCTGCAGGATTCATGGGACTACACGGGGAATACAAAATCCAACCACCCCTTTTATTTTCTTAATATGGAGAAGTTATTTGTGTATTCTCAACACCTATGCATTTCTCCGGGGGATTCTCCCAGTAAAAATAAGAATTTCTTTAGAGGAGAAAATCTCAAGTAAAAACAAACATACAGGATTCAGATTTGACTTGAAAGTGATACCACGGGCTGAATGAATTGACACTCTTGTAACGTAACCATGGAGTTTGACATTTGCTTGACTAATGGTGTGCTGGGCAAACACTGCATCAGGAGGGGGTATGTGTCGTGGCTCACATGCTTTGCCCATCCCAGCAGCTAGGTTTAACAGAGATATTTTTGGTAACACAGATGTAGATTCCATCTCTCAAATCTTTAAAGCTTATCAAAGATTTTTCCCATTTTCAGCTCCGTATATTCTTAACCACCGAGATCTTCTTATGTATAATAAACAGAAAAATGCTTCTCTTCCCAGCTTTGCTGCTAAAGCCAAGATGATTATAAAGCTAAATCCTCAGCATATGGCATGGGTACTGTACTTGCAAACTTTCCACTGTGTCTTGCACCAACGGGTGAGTTAACCCTTAGTGGGCATTTCAGGAGAGTTCACTTATGAAGACTACATAGGCGTGCTCTAACCAGACTTGCCAGAGGGGCAAGGACATGAGATGCCACAGCCATAAACAAAGGTTTTGTGGCACAGAGTGCATGGGACTGGGAACAGGACATATCTGCAGTGACTGTCCTGAACAAAACAAATGCTCAAGTTTAGGTTTCTTGCACTTTCTTAATCCACATTTGACCCAAATACAAACTGAGATTCTCATGCTAGCTCCTGAAGGTCAGCTCAGCCTGGAGCCGTGGATCACTGCCCACTGCTTCGTTAGGGCACAACTCATCTCAGGACTATGCTGTCATCGTGTAAAGCCTGGGAAAAGAGAAGCAGACTTGGCAATCCAAGGGGAAACAAGGGCTCGCAGACTGAAGGCCACAGAAGGCCGCTCAGCACACAGCCACATCCCTGCAAAGAGCAGTGAGCACAGAGGGACTTCTTCAAGCCCACCCCAGCTCTGCTGCTCCGGGCATCACTCCGATGCTGTTTTAAGATGCTCCTCACCAAGGCCAGCTCCTAAGACAGGTGCCTCCACATAACGCTCCTCCACCCCCCTCACAGCAACGCTGGAGCCGACAGGGATAGTCCGTGGATAGGGATGAAGGGCATGAGAACCTCATCCACGGACTGCTCTGAAAGAAAGTGCAGAGAGAAACTGGCCGGTGCTCAGAGAGGAAAATCCTGAGACACTGCAGTGGGGTCAAAAAGGGGTGTAAAGTAGGGACACATTTGCCATGAAATCCAACAGCAGGAAGGGCCAGTCTCAGCTTTGAATAACTGAGGCATCTTTCCATCACGTAGGATAACAGCCCCACTGTGTGGCTCCAGCAAGATCAAGTGCTGCAGAGCTGGCAGGAAATATGAACCTTAGCAGAAAATAGGGACAAATTCAGGGTAATGTAGAGACAATCCTGGAAAGTGAAGGAGGGAAAGACTAATAAATTTTAAACCTTGACAAATTTGTGTTTTTCTTGTGTGTGCATATGTGGCTGAATACACATTTTTTTTCAATATCTTTCCAGTTTTCTGCAAGCTCTTCATCTTCCTAAAAATACTTTTTTTTTCCAATGAAGGGGAAAATTCATATTTTTTAATATCATCTGTCACCCACTAGCGTGACATGAGATGCCAATACAAATACCTATATCATCAGTGAGAGGCTGCACTCCACAGACCCTTCAAAAATAGCTGAAATGACTTTCCAGCTTTACCTTGCAAAGACAGGGGAAAATATACTGGTCTCTGAAGCAAACTGATTATGCCACACTCTGCAAACGGAGCAGACTCTAGAAGGCAAGGAAGGACATGGAGACATCAGCGAGAAAATGTTCAGCTTGAATATACAATTGAATATACAAAGCTTGAATATACAATTCCTCGACGTCTCTTGGGTTCCTGTGCTGCCCTCAGATGCAGAAGAGGAGCAGGAGCAGACGGTTCAGGAGGATAACAGAAGGAATCATCACTAGAAGGGGAATGAAGGGGAATGTGGAGGATGTGATAGAGGAGAGAGGAGCAGAGTGTTTCTGCTATAGGAACCTTAGCAAAACATGTGGACTGAAGAAAATTGAGTAAATGTACTGCAAGTAGTAGCACTGTCTTAAATCTGGTGGATGATTGACATTAAAAACTGAAGCCAGTGATGTTATGGGTTAAAAAAAAAAAAAAGACAAAACTTCAGCAATTTCTCCAAAGCTGAGGCAAGAGCTTTACAAAAACCTTGTAAATCTTATGGCAGGCCTTTATGTAAGAGAAGGAAATCTTTGAAAAGGTATCAGAAATCAAATCAGACTTCTAAATGTCCAGAGATAGAAAATATTTCTCTGAATGGCTTTAACAAATTAACAATAGTGTGAATAGATGTTATGGTAGGTTGGGTTTGAATATGTAGTGCTGAAAATACTCTGTGGACAAAAAGCTCTACTGTCTGAGACCAAAGAGAAGAACGGAGCTACAGCACCAAGCAGTTTACTTGCTTGATTTGCAAAGAGAAAAACTTACACCCAAGGTCACAAGGCTCCACCTCTTGTAGTCATTTGTGATGAAATGGATGATTGCACAAGTGCAAATGTGCATTTTTGATCACATCTCAAAGAAAGGGTGCGTGTGGTCAACTGGAGACGTATCTGTCAGAAGGCAACACACAGCCCCATAAATCAAGCAAGCCCGAAGGCTGCTTAGAGCCATAGGAGCTTTCATTTGAAAGTTCTCTTGAATTTCACTTGGAGGAGGATGCATATATAACAAGGAGGTCGCTTCTGTTCCATTGGGATCTTTCAGTACTGCATGTGTTTTTGCATATCATCAATATATCATCTAGATGTGCACTTCAGAAAAGTCTTGGAGCAGTGGACGCATTTTGATCTTTTATTTTTTTTTTCTCTAATATATTTTAATTGTGGGCAAGGAGTTAGATACATAGATGACTTAGAGAGTTCTCTCCCCTGCTAGCGCTCATCTCCCTCCAGCTGCTGACCTGCATGCTGTGATGAACCACGGCCAAAGGATAACTGTGAGCAACCCAATCGTACCCGGGTCCATGAGACTGACAGAACAACAGTGCCAACCTCCATGCTTTGTTTATGCTGTTCGCATGTCCATATACAAGATGTGCTCCCCTTTATCTGTTTATTCGAAAATCTCTGAAAGACACAAGTCCAGGGAACTGCTGTCTCTGAGGAGATGGAGGAAGAGCAGAGGCATTTGGAAATCAATTCTCTGACTCTGGAAGAAGATTTCAGGAAGGTCTTTGACAGGTAATATGTCACTTGGTAAAGAACTATCCAGTCCACTTATTTCAAATGAGCCATTAATAACTCAGAGGAGAAAATTATAAGATACCTTGCTGTTAGAAATGGAGGTCAGGCAGACATCTACTTCCCAGAGGGCTACAGAGTGTTCAGTCCAAGCAAAGTTCCTTTTTTGTCTTACAATATTACATATTAGAGCTTTATTCCTAATTGCACTGCCATGCTCCTCCTTGCTGCTTTTCAAAAGCAAAGTATTCAGCAGTAATCTCCTTTGACCCCTGGTGAGACACAATGCTCTATAGCAAATGACCACTGAAATCTTCTAAAGATGTCAAGGGAACTCAGCAGACACCAGATAAAGCAGCTGAATCTACAGTATTACGCCCTTCAATGAAAGATGACCTGAGTCAGAAAACAAGCTGTGGACATCAGTCTTTTCTATGACTGCTGTAGCTATGATTTAGTAGTTCATGGTCACTCCTTATAATTTGACTATATTAATATTAAAGTTTGCAAGCTCCCCAAGTAGGCAGCAAAACTACACAGGGGACAATCTTGCAAATTTGTTGTAGAAGAGGAAAGTGAACCCAAACGCTATAAAAGTAGGAGGGAAGGAGAGGAAGACAAGGCAGGGCCCTTTGGATGCCAGGTAGGAACAGCTGAAGGAGAGACTGTAAATCACAGGCATGAAATCACCAAGGAAATCTGGGCTGTGAGCGTGTGAGTGAGTCACTGTGACAACAGGACTCCAAAACTAATTGAAGGTGGAAGAAGGACAGTAGGATCAAAATCTTCTAAGTGCTCAAAACATCAAATAGGTCAGCTACGTTAGTAGCACGTCATATGCTGCACCTTGAAAAACTTAATGTGAACAATAGAAAAGACAATTGCACCACCATGGTTCAGCTGCATTTTGTCTTCTGCAGACAGTTTTGTTCTCCTGATCTCAAACATATATTAGAGCTGGGAAAACATCAGAGAAGGACAAGAGGGTGATCAAAGGGTTGGGATGGCTTCAGTATGAGGAAAACTGGAGGACAGGACTCTTCATCATGGAAAAAGAGCTAGCTTTAATAGAAATGTGAAAGAAGTCTACAAAATCACCGAATATGGATGAAAGCATACAGAAAACCTTCCTAACAATGTCTTAAAGAGCAACTATGATGCCATAAGAGAAGGTCCTCCAAGATAAATGTCTGCCTTAAAAATGGAAAGTAAAGGACTGGAATAAATATTCAGTTTCCAGAGTGAAAGGAGGTGGATTTCCAAAGGGATCCGTGCTTAAAGCAGCACACCTGCACATGATCTGCAAAGGGAATGAATGGAAACGTGACACAATATGCTGCTCTGAGTTACTGAAGGTAGTAAAGGCAAGGGCTGACTGCAGAGAATTTCAGAAGGAAGTCATAATATTGAGAGAGTGGATAACAAAATGGCAAATGAAATTCAATACAGATAAATGTAAAGTGATGCACATGGGAAAAACAAATCTTAACTTCAGATACAGTGTAATGGCCTCTGAAAAATTACCACTCAGGAACAAGAGCTGGAGATATAATGTACAGTTCTGTGAAAATGTCAGTTCAGCTCTGCAGTGGTCAAAAAAAAAAAAAAAAAGAAAAAAAAAAGAAAATTGAATGCTGGGAACGAAAAGAGAACAAAGCAGAAATCATCCTTATGCCATTGTATAATGTCAAGGTTCACCTGAAACTAGAAAATCACAGTCCTCCCTGTCCCCATCCTCAGCTTCAAAATGCACATAGTAAAGCCAGAAAAATTACTGACAAGGGCAGTAAGGAAAACCAGACATTATTTGATGGCGGGCTGTTAAAGAAGAGGCACCAGGAGGAAGTCTCTGAGCCACAGACTATTGGAGGCCAAGAAATCCCATCTCCGCAGGCTGGTGCTGCTCTCACCAGCCTCCCTTCTGCACAGACCGCTGCTTTCCCTGTGGATACAGGCGGGAGGACAGTGCTCCACTTGGATGGGGCAGTGTGACCAGCCCCGTGAGCCAGAGGTCCAGAAAGGTCTGGTTAGACCCAGGCACCAGAGAGGGGAACCAGGTGTTTGAAAGCCCCAAGGCTTCTTTTTAGGCATTTTTATCTTGCTTCCTTTGGACTTAATCTTTTGTTGGGGATGCTTCCGCTATACTTTTATAGACTGTTTTAATGGACGCTTGCTACAAAGTGCATGCTCTGACACCGGGATTGAAGAACCCAGTTCTCCTCTTCATATACACTCAGTTTTAGGCCTAGCTTGGAGCCTGAGTTTCTCAGTCCTTATGCAGCTCTCAGAGCTCATCACTGTGTAGGTTGAACTCTTTCTCCTACCCTCTATTTCCTGTCTCTTTAACAGGACGTGTTCAGGAGAGGACATTCCTTCTCCTTTTCCAACAAAAGATTTCTTTAAGATCCTTTGCTTAGGGCACTAGCCTTCAGGAAATTCAAGCAGACTATATCAACCCAAGCTCCCTGCCTTCACTGGATCCTTCAGAGAACTCCCATTAGCACACTTCGGTAGGTCTTCTGTTCACAAAAGCCGTGTTGACTTTTCCCATAAATCGTGTCTCGTTCATCCCTTCTTCTCTTCCATAGTATGGTTCTACTTCAATTCGACATCCGTATTAGCAATCTGCTGTTTCTTGGATCTGCTCAGAAACATTTCTTTTCATCAAAATCTCACTGCTTTCTTTCCCTTAGATAGTGAGAAAATTTTAAGTGAGAAGTTTCACAGTAGACTTAATTCATTTAATAGTTTAGCTATTTCATCCATGAGTTCCTTTAGAGTTCGTGACTAAATACCATGCAGCCCTGCCAAACTGCTACTGTTTATTTTGTCAAGTTGCTTTATAACTTCATCTACTGAAATACCAATTTGAGACACATTTTCTGATGTGTCTCCCACACAGAGAAGTTCCAGTCCGGGAACCTCAGTAAGCTCCTCCGCATGGACAGAAAGCATCTTTTTAGCTTCTCTGCCCTGGTCTCATCCTCTTCACTTGGCACTTCTGCATTTGGATTATTAGATGGCCCTAGAGCTGCTCTCACAAGTTTCCTGCCCAGATGTATTTGCAAAAAAAAAATACAGCATCCAAAGCCTGATCAGTACTGAGCACTGCTGGTACCTGAGTAGCCCTGTGCTACCTGCAGACTCATTTCTTACAGTGCTCTGGAGGGATGCTCAGAGCAGGGCCTGCTTGATCCTTCTGGGGCAGATCTGCTCCTGAGAGGATCCAGAGACCTGAGACCATGTTGCAGCCAGGGCTTCCCTCTTCTGCTCCATCCCTTCCCCAGCTGCTAAGCTGTCACCTATGGGTCAGCGTGTACCCTGGAGGCTAAGGTGTCGGAATGCTTATATAGGCCTAATATTTTAGCTGTGCCAAAGGGCTGATATTTGGACTTGGAGGAAAAGGATCATGTGGCATGGATACGGGAAGCACACAACAGCTTCATGTTTTTTGGCAGCGCCTCTAAAGCTGAAGGACAGCAGAGCTATGCGGTCACTCTGTGGCTGCAACATGTGCTGGCCACAAGAACCCGTTCAGTTCCTCGGGATCAGTCCCAGACATCTTCCTCTAACAGGTCCTAGCAAGTGACGGTTAGGAACATCAACCCTTGACACCTGCCTTTTCATGTCCCTTGTCCCAAGTCCCCAGATATATGGTGCCCCGTCACCAGTCAGGATGGACTGCCTGGGCCAAGGGGACGTTCTTGAGAAGACTTCACTAAGCACCAAAGCATCAAGCAACCTCTAAATCTGCTGCAATGCAACTTATTCCCTCCCTCACTTCCTTACCCCCCGAACTACCCCTTGGCATCATGGAGCAGGGACATTCTGGCATGACTCTGCTTTCGGGCCAGCAATGTCACCGTGTACAAGAAATCAGATTTCCTCACGAGTTGGCTNGCATCAAGCAACCTCTAAATCTGCTGCAATGCAACTTATTCCCTCCCTCACTTCCTTACCCCCCGACCTACCCCTTGGCATCATGGAGCAGGAACATTCTGGCATGACTCTGCTTTCGATGCTTTTGGGCCAGCAATGTCACCATGTACAAGAAATCAGATTTCCTCATGAGTTGGCTGTGTTCAGACTTCTGATGGTCAGCATCACACATGGGCTGTTGGTAACAGATAGGCTGGGAAAATCTGACTGCAGGTGGTGCTCATGAAGGCAGCCAGCTCCCTCCTTGTCACCATCAGGAATAGGACACATTCCCTTCGGCAGGGCGGGGTGGTAGTTGCTGTAACCCTTGTGTTGCCCACTGTTTCCTGGGGCGCATTTGGCCATTCCAGCTTTGCTGTCTCCTGCCTCCGATCGCACCTCGCTCCCTGCCAGGCCGCACTGCCTCTCCCACCATCCTCCCCCTCTGGAAGCGCCTCAGTTCTGCTCCCGCAGTCTCCCTCAGCCTCATCCAAACTGCACATTCCTCCTCACAGCTCAGAGCCGCAGCCTTTCTCCAACACTCTAATTCAATTACAGCCTCTTTAAATATTGCGTTAGGCTTTGAACTGTTCGGTGGAATTTGTATCTAGCAAAAACTGGATTTGCTTCCCTATTACAGACACTTCTTACATATGAGAACAAGTTCCTAGCGCATTAGCATTCTGGTCACTGTGTCACCACACACAAAAGGTGCCACAGCTTTCTTTAATGCTTTCCTTCTCCTGCTCCAGAGGATGAAGCAGCCTCCAGTTTCTCCTTGGGGCATGTTCTGTGCAGAACACAAGACAGCAGCCTCGCAAGACATCTGCAAGAGTCAGAGATTATTCTTATTCATACCTGGACTATTTAATGCATCATTTTTCCCTTGACCTGTTTTTTTCTTTTTCTTTTTTTTTTTCCCCTTGGACACTGCAATCCAAATACACAGAAGCCAGCAATGTTCTGTGCTGCATAAAGGCCTTGTTCCTGACCCAGAGAAGCACTTTTCATCGGCTTTACAAATGAAGAACATACAAAGTTTCATATGAGAACTTCCCTTCCCAGCTGTTTGCTTTGACTCCAAGTGTAAGATTGAGTGAGATAAAAACAGTCTCTGTTTGGCCAAGAGTGGCTCAAGAGGGCAGGCTGCCAATCGAGAGACAAGATGATCACGAAGGAAAGGAACATGTTCTACTGCAGCTAGAACTCCCTTGGCTCTAGTGAGGCTGGACTTGTAAATCTACCGGTCTGTAGAAGGGTTTTCCCTCCCCATTGCTTTGACTGTGCAAGTAAAAGCAGTGACCTAGTGACTGACTAATGCAAAAAGGATCTGCTTTGGAAGAAAGCTCCAGCTTTGCTCTGGTGCTGGACAAGGCATGCAAACCTCAGTGCACAACATGCTCAATGCAACAGAGCAGGCAGGTTTGCATAGGGAGAGATGCCAAACTAAGTCTAAGCCATAGGAACTGGCTTTAGGTGCTGGATCCATGGATCAGATACTACCTCTGGAATGTGTGAATGGTTTTGCAGGCTTTAAACCTTGGCAGGCCACACTTCTCCATGGCAGATTCTTCTGGAATTTGCTGAGGTCAGTCTGTTCCCCGCACTGCTTGATAACATAGAAGCAAAAGCCAGTGCTTTGGAAATGGCAGTCTCCTGGAGGAAATAAAGTCTTTTACACTTCAGATGAGATGCATCCAGCCATGAATCTGTATTGAACTATGGAGGGAATTGCCTGAGACAGAGCAGTACGTCCTTCCCTGTAAACCTGCAACCTGACGTGTTCATCTAAAGCAAAGCCCAGCTGCACCTAGATTTGCCACTTTGGCTTATAAACTTGCTGCTGCTCTCTATCCTGTTGCTTTTGTAGCAGAAAAATCCTTTAAGTCTCTGAGTAAATAGGGCCTTTTTATGATGCCTCTGCTGTTTTCCAGGCTGTCTGCAGCTGAGCAGCGCTGCACGCAGCCTCGTGTTGTGCAGAGCAAACTTGCCATCTAGCGGGTGCCGGCATCTCTGCAGAGATGGCTGGGGTTCGTATCTCCCCTGAGCATCACCTCAGAAGGAAAGCTGCCTAACCTGATCCATAGGGTAGGAAAGGGACCTCCGCACCAGTCAGTTTCCTTCCCAAAAGACGCTGAGACGGGACACCCAATTCTCCCTTTCACCTGCTAGTACTCATTGAGATGGCTGCTGTGTGGCACAGCCACACAGTGCTGTCCTGGGGATGTACCTGTGTCCCTGTGGCCGCCTTTTGCACCCTGTTCAGGCCAGATTCAGTGACTGTGCAGCTTCTTTCACCACTCTTCTTCTTGGTGTATTTTTCATTGTTCTAATTAAAGCAAGAATGCTGCATATTTCAAACACTTATTAAAAGCATCTCCTGCAAATTACGGGATAATAAATAAATAAATAGATAGATAAATAAACACAAACTCTGTTTTCTTGCAGCTGTTGCTAGAAATGGGCAGTGCACAGTGTGGGTTTCCCTGTCAGGCTGGGGCCTGTCCTCTGTTAAATGCCAGTGAACGTGCTCAGACCAGCACATAGAATCATGACCTGGTGGCCGTTTCACAGCTCTATCTTCTGTTGGTTAACCTTAATTTTGGCAGGAGTGCATTAAAACACAAGGTCAATGGTGCAGAAAGGGCACATGGGTCTAGCAGAGGTGCACAGGACAGAGCAGTTTGCTCTCCTGCTCACAGACTGGAAGTCTTGGCTGCAGAGGTGTTACAGGACCCCAACGAAGGTAGGATTATATTGTCAAAGGAGCTGTGCAAAATGCCCTAAATAGTAACAGTTGCATAAATCTGAGTTCCTGAGCTCAACTAGCTCTCACCTGAAAACTTTGGCATTATTTATGCCCTGCAAAATGTAAAGGGAAGTATGACACGCAATGGTGAACAGCGCAGAAGTCCTTCTCACACTGTGAGCATGAAATGCCTCATCGTCAGGTTATTACTAGCTTCTGCCTATCATAAAAAACACAACTCCTGAAAATAATTTAAATGCTTTCATTAAAGTTATTGAAAGAATGGGGGGAAAAAGCAGTTAGCGCGTTGGAATATTAAGTGTTGTGTTAAGGCTTTTTCTTTAATGGCAACCGTTATTCTCTTTGGCTCTAGAGGACTTTTATGGCAAACAATCTTCTACCTGATCGTCTTTGCGATGTGCAACTGTTCAACATGAGCTGTTTTCAGGGGGGTTGCGATAGGGCAGTGAATTAGCAGTACGAATAGCCGGGGAGGAGCGGGATCTCAGCTGAGATGGTCTTGTCCTTGCTGAGCCTGGTGGGGATGCTCCAGACGGGAGCGTGGGAGCTCCCAGCACCTCCCCATCCTACACCAGTGCCCTACGGGACCTTCCCTCTGGGATGATGGGATCCATCTCCTCCTGGCCATGGCTGTTGGAAAAGGAGTAGGATTCCAGATATTTTGAAGGATATTTGCTCTTTTTCTGTCTTTTTCCCCTCCAAGAGCATTGCAATAATTAATTTCCTTTTATAATTCCTTTTTTTGTTTTTTTTTTCTTAATTCCTGGTGTTTTCTCTCTCACAGGAAGCAAGGGAGGTAGGTGCCACTTCCTATATCTCGTGCACCAGTGGGGAAGGCAGGATTTTCATCTGCATTTTCCAGGTCTCCCCTGGCACCAAGAAAGCCAGCGGGTGCCTCTTCCTTTGTCTCTTATCCCTTCCTTGGCAAAATTTATTTTTAAACCAGAAAATAGCTTCCATTTAAGGTATTTTTTCTCATTTCCAGTTTTGCTTGTTCACTCTGCAATTTATGTCTCCACTTTCCTCATATTTTTTCATTTCCTTCAATAACGTGGATTTTTCCCCCGAGATTTTCCTGTTTTTTTGGTCCCTTTGCTCCAGGGAGTGAAGGAACTTCTCCATTTCTACACCCCTGGGTGAGAGCAGGAGGGTTCCCAGCGCTGTTGTTCCTTTCACTGCATCTTCAAGAGCAGCAGGACAGCATCAACCTCTACATCACCCTTTATCATTTTCTCCCTGATAGACAAAATGGTGGCAAATAATTTTTTCTCATTTCCCTCATTTTTTTTCACATCATTTTTCACATTATTTTCAAGTGTGATATGGCGGTGGCTTTCTTTCAATTTTTTATTATTTTATTTTTAATTTCCTATCCATTTTTTCAAGTCACCCAAGTGGCAACAGGGTTTTTTTCCCTCCATGTCACAGGATTGTCCCCACAGAGGCCGGTCAGGGACATGCAGCACCCAGTGCCCTCCAGCCAGCCGGGAGGTCCCTGCAGTGGTGATGATGATAACTTTTTCGTTTTAAAGGATCCTTTGTTTTTAGGCAACACCCCAGGGACATTTTTTTTTCAAAGGGGGGAAAAAAAATCAGCCAGCACAGCTATTTTTAATTTTAAACCTGCTCCCTGTGCTATTTTTCAAACACTTGCTGTTTCCGAAGAATCCACCTCAGCGGGTTTGGGATGCAGAGAGCAGAAAAAATTGCAATTATGACTTTTCACGTCCCATTGTGCTTTGCAGTTTCTCCAACTGCTCTACAAATAACACTTTTCCTTCATTTTTCATAACAAAATAGCAAAAATCAAAATATCTTCTGCTGATGGGAAGGACGTGGGAGGGCAGGATGGCTCTGGGTGGTGCCATGCAGGTGGTTTTCAAAATGTACCTGTGTTTTTCAAGAGATCCTGAAATTTTTCCCCAAATAAATGTTTTCAAAGCAGCCACCTTCAGACAACCCTGCTGCTCTGGAGCTGATGCTTGGTCAAGCCCCAAAGGCCCCATGTTTGTCCAAGTGGGGACACCCAGGTGCCTGTAGGAGCCGTTCTGGGTGATCTGCAAGAGGGGCTTCACAAAGCGTTAGAGTTGCTTTTTGGTAGCAACAGAGTCACCTCTAAAACAGTCTTTGTTGAAGATCACCAGGACACCTGGGAAAACATGGAGCGTCCTGGGGCGGGAGATCTTGGAGCACTTGGAACAGTCTCGCGGTGGGATGCCTGGCTGCTATGGGAATGCACAATGTTCCTATCAGAAGGCGTTTGCTTACACATGGCAGCTGAACTAGTCAGGGAACTCAAAATAACCCCCGCACGGGGAGAATCCAGGGTGGCTTCTTGGCCATTTAATTCCCATAGAAAAATACCCTGGGGCTGTTTCTGAGTAGAGCCATGATGTCCTTTTCAGGCAGCTCCATGCCAGGGAGCTTGGAGTATTTCTCCAGTTGCTGCTGCACCCTCAGGCACTGCAGGATGCACAGAGGCTGCTTCAGAGCATATTGGGTGGCACTTGGGGATGTCTAGAACAGCCCTTGCCCGGCTGTCCGGGGACTTCTGCACAGCCAAGGAAGGGGCAGCGCCAGCTGCTCGGTTGGAAGTGGCTCCCAGGGGGGCTATGAGGGGGGCTGCTCAGTTTTGTTTCTCAAGATGTGTTGGGGAGGGTAATTAAATCTTAATTAAAAAAATAAAAATCATTGTGTTTAACTTTTGGAAGAAATAAATGAAAAGGACTCACTACCACTTCTCATAGTCCCTAGGAAGGGTAGGAGTTATACAGCACCACCCAAGGTTTCCAATTATCCAACATTTCCCCAAAATACAGGGAATAAATCAGTAGCAGAGCACACAGCCTCGTAAACTCCGCTCATTCCCAGATTGAGGGATCAGCACGGCAGAATTCACCCAGCAAACTGCCTCCAGCTCCCGGGAATCTCCAGGGATGAGGGGAACTGCTGATGGGAGAAGCGCGATGCCTCTGCCCATCACTACCTGCGACTCCCTCAGGACAAAGTGCACTGCTTGCGCAGGGTAAAACAGCTTCAGATGAACTAGCTTTTTCTAAAGGATGTGGGGATTGATGTATATATAAGAGCATTCGCCGTGACATGACCACAGTTCTGCAAGAATTAGAGTACGTGAGCAACATAAGCAGAAAAGCCCCTGCTTAACGGGTGTTCTCTAGCACCAATGGGATTTAATTACCATAAATCAAGCGTGTCTTCAATTAATCACTGTCACTGGCAGTTCCATAGGAGGGGTGGTAATTACTCCCATTTAGGGGAACACTTCTGATTAATCCACATTATGCAGAACTAACAGGAAATATTTGATAAACCCCCCGTTATGCCTCTTCTCAGCCACTGCATAGGTCAGGAGGATAAGGGGAAGGGCCCAGGAGGATTTAGCTGAAATTCTTTAGAAATGCTGAGAAGTTGCCACTAAAAGGTAAGTATGTTCCAAATCACAAGGAATTAGGAGAGAGAGTACCTTACCCAAAGTAAAGTAGAGATACTGTGGCCTAGAGGCAATGGAGTTTATTGCCATGGGTTATACCTGTCTCCACTTCGTGACCGCTGCATGCAGTTGCCCAGGGGCAGTTCAGCAAGGGCAGAAGATCATTGGTTCCTCCAACCCACCAGGACTCAATTCAAGGCTTCCATATAACAACCATTTCCTTACCTGCCATCCCAGGAATTGGGTGTATTAGCAAAAAACCTCAGTTAAAAATCCTAGGAACATTGGGATTTAATCAGCCAATGTCAAATCTGCTTCCAACCAATGATCCTTAGCTTCCATTTCCCAGGAACAGGGGAATTACTCACCATATGCACAAAATGCCTCAATTAGCTGAGATCTGCAGAGAAGGGGAATGAAGCAGCTAGAGACAATTACGCCCCCAAGTGACCGCCAGTGCCCAAGCCATAAATTATAATGGGAATTATTCAGTATGAGAACAAAACGCATCCAATAAATCTAATTACCTAGAAATTAAGAGAATTAACCAGCATAACACAAGCCTATCCCTGCTTAACTGCCCTACCCACAGCTCCATACAAATGAATAGATTATTCTTTATAAACAAAGCGTGTTCCTGATTAACCAGCGCTCTGCAGGGATGGTGGAAATTGATTGGTGTATGGTACCCATGAGTGGCCATCACTGCTTGTACCAGAGCACTGACAGAAATAACTAGAAATAGATGGGAACACAAATAAAAACCACAGGGCTGATCAAAGAGGGGAGGCTTTTGCCGTGAGATAAGCAGGACTCAACCACCAAAGCTGATGCCTCCTTCTAAACGGGGTTATGGGGGCAAAATTCTCCCTATTAGTTGTTGTTTTCAGGTGTGTTCAGAAATAAAATGCACTAAGGAAAACAGGTGTGATCTTTACTCACCCTGATCCTCAGAGGGGCCTCAGAAACAGTGAGACATGGCAGAAGCAAGCATGATTCTGATTAAACAGCATCCTGGAGAAATTATTGGAATTAGCAGAAAACAAATATGTCTTTAGTTAAGCACTACTGCACACTGCATTACTATACAAAACTAGTAACTAGCCAGGAGAAAAAGTGTCTTTTTATGTCCTTTCTGGGAAATATAGAAACTAATTAGTAAATGTATTTTCATAAAATCACCATGTTCCACACTTCATATTGACTGGCGGGATTTATTTGGGATAATCAAAGAAATATATCTGATTAACCAGTATGGCCCAGGTGTAACAGGAACAAGTTAATTAAGTGCTTCTCCACTTAGTCAATGCTGACAAGGAGCTGGGGACATTTCTCATCATAAGCAGAAATTCTCTGCTTACCTGGCAGTTCTGAGGAACCTGCTACGACCAACTTGACTAAAATTAACTGCCACCTACAAACAGCAACAGCACTGCAACATATCAGCATAAAGCAAATATATCTTCAATTAGTCACTATCTGTAATTTCACATAAATGATGGCAGCTCTTTTTTATATCTCAAAATGGCCAGCATACTTTGATAATTAGGAGAATTAATTAAAAAAAAGGCAAATATACATGCAATTAAGAGCCCTTATCTTCCATTCTCTGGTGATGACTGGAGCTCCTTTTGTGCTCTCCTTCCTTAGCTCAGACCCGCAGGAATTTGCTCCAGACCAGATGAGAGTAATGACTTCATCAGCATGAACATCCTGCATGGGTTTCCTCACCCTTCATTTTTGCAGTCATCAGCCCCTGTGCACGTCTGCTCATACAGCCCTTCTCCTGCCAGGGCCTGGATCATGCAGCCTGTTCACACTTGCCTGTCTCCCAATATTTTCCTTGCTATCCAATGGCTTCTCCTCAGCATCTCTGCTGCTCTTCATGAGTGCTGTTGGCTTTCAGGGATGAAGCCTTCTGCTAACCAACACCAGCTGAGGCTCAGCTGGATTAACGTTAGTTCTTGCAGCCCATGATCGGTAGCAGTTTGTTCACCTGCTAGCCCCCTTTTTGGACCTTGTTGTACTTCCTCAGGTCACCCTTCTCTCAAGGTGCCCAGCTGCAACTTTCCAGACTCCTCCTGAGGAATTTGGTCAGACAGGGAGATGTTTTCTTGTCCAGTCCAAAAGGCAGAGGGCATCAGCAAGAAACGAGGCCCACCGGTGGGTTTCAGTTCATCCCACAGACTGATGTACCAATAGGTCCATCTGAGTCCATTACTGCCTTCAAGCACAGTTACACCTCTTTGCTTGATATCTTCCAATAGGGTCATTCCTGGACATCCTCCTGAGACGTCCTAGCCTGTGCATGGCTTTGCACACCCACTCGAAGTGGGGCTATTGCACCATTTCTCTTGTACTTTGCCAGCCCTCAGGCCAATGCCAGCCAGTTCCAGTACCACCAGCTAGTTCACAGCAACCACGCGGGGCCAAAAGAGCTGCTGCCTCTTTTACCCAAGCCATTATATTCATATTTTGCAGCCTGATCATATTTGGCTACCTCTGGCTTTGCAGCAATTTTCCTGCCTTGCAGCCAGCCCTTTTCACTCCATCCGAGGGTCTCCATGCTGTGCTTAGCACATGCCTAATCATAACCTTAATGCAATGCTGCTGCTGCGTGGTCGTAGCTGAGGCCCCGCGGTGTTCATGTTAACATGCACCTGCCCAGAGATGCACAGCAAGACCCAAACAGTGTCTATTGAGCACTATGAAGAAGCACAAAGCCCTGGATAGCATCATTGGGAAACACAGCCACTTAGTGGTGAATAATTCCCTCCATTTGCTTGCAACAACTCTAGCTAATGGCCCTCACGTGCAATTCCTGCAGAGGATGTCAATGACACCTCCCTAGTGGCTAAAACCCCCAGTTACTCCCAGTTAGGCTTTGGGGCATAATTTTCTTGAGACCACCTTGCCTCATCCATGCACCAGCCTTCTCCCCTTTAGGAAGGATGGGAATTACTCCAAGGCAGTGAGGATGCTCCTGATTGCTCTATGCTCCTTCAACTGGGGAACTTAATCAATGCAAAGCAAACATGTCAGCCACGATCCACAAGTATCTGCAGTCCCCAGGCATTAGAAAACATTCTCCCTTAGTAAATACCTCTTGTACATGAGCACTCAAAAAAACCCATACAAAATCACTGACTAGAAGGCAAGTAATCTTCCAGCTAAGCAGTGCTGCTGAAGGGTGGATGTTTCTGTCAATAGCAGAACAAATCTATATCTGCTCTCAAGGCACTGCACAGCAGGCAGGGACATCTCCTCAGCTTTACCCCTTGGAGGTTTTATTTGGATTTGTTTAAGCACCATTTCCAGGAATTTAGTTGTTGCCAGGACATTGAGTCTCACTGACATGAGCCTCTGAGACTACAAATCTGTACAATTTTAATTACGGCTCTCAGCTGCGGACACCAGTGTTGACACCAACGTAAGCAGCCAGCGATGACCACAACCAGCCCCTCTCCCCTGCTTTCCTCTGTTCTGCTCTTCAGATTGATGCAGCATGAACAGGGGCTGCCAGTGCCTTGGGTGATCACAGGACTTCCGTGATGTGCTGAACTCTAGAGTGAAAAGATTTGTGTTTCACCGGCAGCTGGTGATTTAGAAACCCCAAATTTTGGGAATAACAGTTATATCTTTAAGTAGGATGATGTACTTGCCACAGGAGATACAAAACACTCCAAAAATAAAAGAGCAAGAGGGAAAACATTTGACTTGATTGCTCGCATACATGCACATTTATCTAGCGGGTGGCTAGCGTACACCAATCACATAGCAAAGGAAACACAGCCTTAAAGAGACTTCATGGGATGCTTTTGCCCATAGATATAAAGATCTTTCTGGTGTCTCTGCCTCTTTATTAGAGGGCAAAGGTTTATTAGAGAGGCCTTTGCTTTGCAGTGCTGGAAAAGGTCACATTATTACGGAAGATTTTAAAGTAATTTAAAGTAAAGTAAAGGCTTGCAAATTATAAACCAATACTGACTACATTAGAGCAGTCTTTTATAGCCCCCGTAACTTATTTCTTAAGCTACATAAATGACCAGGACTGCAAGAGAAAGCAAACTAAACTGAGGGATAATCTGTGCCTCCTTCCAGACCCTCATCCCTATGACAATCTGATAAAAAATAGCCCGCACAGAATGAGTGGGACTTGGTGTATTTTTCAAGTGCCGCCAGAGTGGAATCTCTTAGAAAAGCAGCATTACAAAGAATCCCTGATTGCACAGCATTGCTGAGAGGGGTCATAACTCTGCCTTATGGATAACAGAGGGAGCCTGATGGTTCATTACACCCCTAGAAAGATGGAGTGAGATGTGAAGCCCAGTTAACTGGAGCAATATATTCAACCAGAAGGGACGGCCCATGTAAATATAGTGACAGGATTGCGGATGCCTCTTGCAGGAAAGAGGCATCAGGCACAGATGCCCCAGACGCAGAAAAGCCAAAGGGGAAATCACTCCTTTCCCTTGCTGCACTAAGCGGGGAGACATGTGAAACCAGAAACCAGCGGAGAAGCCTCGGCCGGCCCCACAGTCGCAGCAGGATCCAGGATTTAGGAGACCCTGTCTCTACCAGGCAGGTTTTCCCACGTGCAGGTATGAATGTAACTGCCTTTGAATCTGTCTATTTTTAAAGCATCAAAACCAAAAACGATGCCTTGAGAAGCCTGCAGAGGTCAATGCTTCACCTGATGTAGAGTTGGGCTTCATTTAACTCAGGTTTTCCTGTACATCATATGAGAGAAAAGGGAAAAAGAAGAAGGGAAGGGAAGGGAAGGGAAGGGAAGGGAAACTTTACCCATACTGGCTGACAGCGAGTTTTTATTTTTCATCTCTGGAGAGAGCATGTGAATATTGAGAACCAGCCCTGAGGTTTTCGCAGACAGGAGACAGGCCAGGTTCCTCTATGGGTCACCATTGAAAGACTGGCAGCATCGAAAGCTCAATAGAAATTAACAGTTCAGACCCTCACCCTGATCATAATGATTCATCCTAAGTAAAGGAAGTTTTGATCCAGCTCTGTGATAAAAGTTGTGATTAACAGCTTTCGGACGTGCTTTTGGAAATAGAGGACTTTCACTCCAGGNGTAGAGGTGGGGTTGATTTAACTCAGGGTTTCCGGTAAATCAGGGGGAAGGGAAGGGAGGGGAAGGGAAGGGAAGGGAAGGGAAGGGAAGTAGCACTTTACCCATCCTGCCTGACAGCGAGTTTTTATTTTTCATCTCTGCAGAGAGCATGTGAATATTGAGAACCAGCCCTGAGGTTTTCGCAGACAGGAGACAGGCCAGGTTCCTCTATGGGTCACCATTGAAAGACTGGCAGCATCGAAAGCTCAATAGAAATTAACAGTTCAGACCCTCACCCTGATCATAATGATTCATCCTAAGTAAAGGAAGTTTTGATCCAGCTCTGTGATAAAAGTTGTGATTAACAGCTTTCGGACGTGCTTTTGGAAATAGAGGACTTTCACTCCAGGTGGCTTTTCTGTAGCTATTTCTGTTACACTTTGACTTCTGGGGAAAAAACTCTTTGTCAGGCAGATATTTTTATTCCCAAAAACTCCTCCTTACATATTCCTTATAATCCAAACCTATTCACATGCTGGCAGGAATTTAATACAGGTGCTGATGTTGCAGCAGCTGCTTTCTTCAGTCCTGCTCTTTGCACGTAGCAGGTTTCAATGATGTGGGGCATTTTCTGTTGGGGCTGAAATCTGCAGCTTTAACCACGCAGCTGCACAGCTCTAGCCTTGACTTTAGTCTTGATCTGGGAGCTTTTAATTCCTCTATAGGCTGTCGCTCACAAGACATGCACAAAAAGGTGGAAAATGGACATTGTCATGTAATAAATTGTTACAGGGGACAGTTTCTGTAACATTACAAATTGTATGTTGGCCTTACCAGAACTTTCCAGATTCTTTTATAAACATTTACTCTAGGTATTTCATCCAGCATTCATCAGTACTCTGGTTGTACTAAATTAAAAATAACATCTGTTTGTATAGTCTCATATTACCTTTAATAGGGATAAATTCTCCACAAGATGCTGACAGGTATCATTCATGGGTATCCTCCTGACCACTTTCCTTCTGAACATTTCCCTGTGCTTAAATCTCCTCTTTAAGCACAGCAGAATTTGTGTTGAACAGCTATGGATCCACATCTCTGCACTTTTTTCTTCCTTTCCGTCTCCTCTGGATTTGTTGTATGCATTCCATGATGAACAGCAGATTCTGCATCTCAGGGTTTGTTTTTCACTCTGCATTTAGTGCAGATTTGGGGTTGTGCAGCTCATACCTCATTTACATTTTAACAACCTACTCTGCCCTCCTTTTGCTGCTCATCACAGAGCTCCATCGCGTTATTCCCCGTCTCATCACACTTCCGCTCTGAATGTCATTGCTTCTTTTGCAGGATGCACATTGCCGTGCTCACATCTGAATAACAAGCAGAGAACACGAGCCGTTCGCCAGGCAGATCCAGTCCGCTCCCTTGTCTTGAGATGCGCGCATGTAATGAGCACATCTCATCCTCATTTACTACATTTAACTTCAAAAGCCCAAATACCAGGGGAAGAGCATCGGCACTAGCCTCAGATGGAAGCTTTAGCTGCAGCAGCTCTTCTCCCTGTACTCAGCAGCCTCCAAACACGATGCTCTCATGGTTGCACATCTTCTGCAGCCTGGAAAGCCCAACACAAAACCGAGCAGCTAGTTTGGGCTCTCCATGGCACCAGCACCTGCTCTGGGAGCTGCATCACGTCCTAACAGGCACCTTGCAGATGCTGGGCTCCTCCGGGGTTTATCTCGGTGCAATCGGTGACACCTCCACGATGGGCTCCATGAACAGCAGGACAACGTCTACCTGTCAGGGCAGGCCTGGGAAGTCCATCATCAAACCCAGCCCTGCATCCTTCTTGCAAAGCCAGAGGAAAAGTCGCCTTTGGAGGGCAGCCTTTTTCCTGCAAGGCACCCAGCCACAACTCAGTGCCCATACAAGAACACCCTGTGTAGGAAGAGGAGCTAGAACTGCTACAGATTTATCACAGGCTGGTGATAAATTTATCACTGGCCTCTGGGGTGAAAATATACCCTGAGAGACACGGGACAACTTCATCACCTTTAAGTTGCTGTGGCTGGTTTCCCTCTTCAGACTGGACAGCTCTGGGAACCCATGTTGTCAATTGAAATGTGAGGGTAAAGGGAATTACTCAGCCACTTAAGGAGATTCATTATTCCTGAACACCAGTAGCTCCCAATGTGGATATTTTCCCCCTCTTTTGTAAGTGATCTCTTTCGTGGGGAGTAAACACCACTCTGTCCCACTCGTGCCAGATGTGACTACCTAGGGGAGCACTCAGCTGCTTTGGAGCAGAGCAGCACTGCTGCAGACCCTTTAAAAGCGGTAGTAATATTTGCCTGCCTTCTGTTGAAAGGGATGTTCTGTCTGAAGTTAGCTGTGCAGCCATTAATACAAGGCAAAAACCCACAATGGGCTCAGCTGCTCTTGCAACTGAGGGTAAAAAAAAAAATCCTCTCAAAGTGAGTAAAGTGTGGTGCTCCAAGACCTCTCTCCCATGGCATCTTCGTGGGAGCTTCCCATCCTTGCTCACCCGAGGAGGTAGCTGGAGAGGTCCTGCTGCCGGTGGTTCCTTAGGCTCAACCACAAAGATGCTGCCAGGTTTAGAGACATCCTGGGATGCTTGAAGAAAAAGCACTTAAAACGTCTTTCGCAGACGGGGAAGGGAAAGGAAGGAAAAGTGATGGGTTGTGCAGGTTTCCAGATTGCTGCAGTGGAGCTCTGGAGCTCCTTTTCCATGGGGAAAAGCTCCTTTTGCCAACCTTCCAGTTCACTCAACTTGTCCTCTAGGAAGCTGATGGTGACATCCTCAAATGTTAAAAGGGGCTGAAGCAACACCAAAAAGCACTGAGGATGCTGAACTGCACAAGAGCCAGGCTCTTCCTCCAGCTCTAGAGTCAAGGTTTGCCTCTGTAAGCCTTGAACACAGGGCAGATGTTGGCACTGGGAGCTATAAGCATCATGCAAACAGAACGATCCATCCTCGGGGCCGCCTGGAAAGTGTTTTGGTATGCACCACAGTTCAGTAAGCTATTTTTCTTGTCCAACAGAGGAGCAAAGCAGGCATCTTCTCGCTGCTCGCCTCTGGATGGCTCCAAAGCAATAGGATTTGCTGAGCGCAGAGCAGCAGAGGAGACGGTGCTGGCCGCGCACAGCCTGGTGCTAGCCTGGAGCAGTGCTCAGCGGCCGGTGCTGAGCAGGGTCCCACTTACACCTCACCACAGGGGTCTAATCAAAATTGAGGGGAAAAAAAATGAATGTATAAAAGTCTCAAAGCATGAAGTGCTGTGGTTTGACCTCTTTCATCCACATCTCTGCATCTGTTTTCTCCTTTCCATCTCCTCTTCATGCTTCATGCTGTTTATTATTCTAATGGTTTCTTCCAGGCATGCATCAAATTGCCTCTGGAGTCCAACACTTTTTATGGGAAGCCCTGCTAAATCTTCAGTTAAAAATTCATCACAAGAAGATTATTCCCCATTCAGTTCCCACTGAGAAGATTTCCCACTCCAGAATCAAATACAATAGACAGAAAATAGATCACGCAGTTTATATTAGTTTTACATAACATAATTGCAAGTTAGAGCTGTTGCCCACAGGCTCAAACCAAATCAAAACATTTCACCAGGCCAACAAACTGCTCCAGGGAACTCCTAGGTCATTTGAGCCAAACCACAGAGATCTGCACATTAAAACCAAACATTTGTAAAAGTTTGCATTTAATCCTGGTTTTGAAGGCGCTGCCTTCCTGGGTCGTGGTGAGCTCAACGCACCCCACGCGAGCGGCAGTGCTCAGCGGAGGGCTGCAGCAGGGCTCGGAGCAGGCGCCCTGGTCCTGCCCCTGCAGGCAGGGACGTGTCCGCGTCCTTGTCGCCACCGTGGCAGATTTCACACCCAAATGCTGTCAGCTTAAAGTAGCTCAGCTTTAACCACAAGCAGAGCCAGTCTTGCTTTCAGCAGCACAGCAGTATCTCTGCACCCAACGGTTATTTGCAGCTCTATCAGTGCATGCTCTGCTA
Organism: Crypturellus undulatus; assembly: GCA_013389825.1. Lineage (NCBI taxonomy): Eukaryota > Metazoa > Chordata > Aves > Tinamiformes > Tinamidae > Crypturellus > Crypturellus undulatus. The sequence continues at coordinate 2,089 of VWPW01027360.1, read as the reverse complement.
CTGACATGTTCCTTCTCCTCTTCCATCCCATCCCTGCTGCAAGTCCTCATCTTTCCCTGTTTCCCATTTATTCTCTTTATTCTCTGTGCTGCTCCCCCAGCCCATGCAAGGTCGTCTGGAGGATACAACTTGTTCCAAGAACACGATCCATTTTCCTAAATTTCCTGGGACTCTGCAGGGGAGCTTGTCCTCCGGGAGCGCTGCCCACAGGCCTGTCCCAGCCTTACCCCCATGCCAGCAGTGTGATCCAGGCCCCATCCATCCTCCAGGCCAAGCTCTGACATTCCAGGATCTCCTGCAGAATAAGGAATCCCCTCGTGGACATGCAGCCGGAGCGCTGCACCCAAACCCTGCCGAGAGCAGTTGGAGAAGAGAGATGCCTCAATGGGACATTTATGTCTCCAAGATATCTACTCGCACAATACGCTCACTTGAAACAAGTACCAGCTCCCACTGTATTAAACTGACAAGTCCTTTCCATCCCACAGCAGAGGTTTCTGGAAAAATAAAGACTATTCCTGGACCCAGCAATGGAAGAACTGGGAAGTGCCCATTGCCTTGCACCCTTCTTGCCCCTGAGCACACATTTTATCTGGTCTATAGAAATAAATTAATGCAGGAAGGGTCAGGAGGGCAGTGAGGGTTCACCCTAGCCCAGCCAGCAAGCCGAGAGCAGAAGAGACAGCGGAGCAGAAGCAGAGCAGAACTCCTCGTCTTCATCCGCTGCCCGTGCCGCGTTTGGTGCTCCACACCCTCCTCCGAACGCCAGCTGGATGCAATGGTCGTGCGGAGAAGCGTTATCCTAAGAGCCGAGGAACATGATGGAGGTAAAGCATAGACGGGGGAACATCATATAATTTACATTATTCATCAGCCACAAAAGCACACAAAGGGAAAATGGTGAATGCAAAATGCTTTCCTCGCTTCTATTCCTGGAATAGGCTTTCTTGTATGCAAGGCACAGAAGCAAATTGGATTGGACTAGGAATACTTTGGAAATAAAACTGTGACCAAAAGAAGTTTCTTCACGACAACAGGTCCTCCATGAAGGATGTCTGAGATCTGAGTCTCCTCTGAGCATCCTGTAAAAGCCCCCACTTCCCTTTTCTGTACAACTCGAGCCTTGCAGACATCCTTGCACAGCTCCTGTTGCCAATCCCCCTCCTCGGAAACATGGATGGTGATGAACAAACCTGCTGTGTCTAAAGGACCAGCAAATGTTTAAAGATCCAACAATTCCTGCCATGAAAATTCCACCTCAAAAGCAAAGTTAATCACGGTTCATCTTCCACTTCACATACCTCTGGCCTTTTTGAGAGCCACAACCACCACAGTCATAACTAAGGGGTGACCCTCAACCAGGGAATCCCATCGCTCAGATTTCTGTGACCAAAACATTCCTGTGATAACCTGAAGAGGTTTGGGAGCCACTTCTGCAGCAGGCTTTTTGCTAAAGAATGAGTTAAATCTGTCACCAAATTATTCACATGCTTCAACCCGTGAGGTCAGGGTATCATTTGCTAGGACATTTGTTGGGCCCTCAAGTCTCTGTTTTTTAATTGAAAGCTCTTCAGAGAAAAAGCAGCATGCACTACAGTCCTCTGTAAAATTTAAAATTAAAGAAAATATGAAATAACTTCAGCAAGGGATTGGTTCTGTGTCTTAAGCAATTTTGGAAACTCTCTAATCCAATATCCCTGAAATAAAAATGTAATGAAAAATACTTTTATTTTAATTGGAAAGAAACATACAGATATTTCAATTTTCAGTCCCTCTTTTCCCATGAAAGGAAGCGTAGTAATGAGGTATTGCAACGAATTCTCATTTTTGCTGCCACACAGGGTGAAATTCTCCTTGGAATTTCTCTTGCAAATTAAAAACAGTATTTCCTCCAGTGAGATGTGTAAAGACTGAGAAATAGGCTTCTCCTTATCAAAATTAAATGAGAGGTTCTAAGCAGAAAAAATTCCTTGTTGTTTTTTTCATTAAGCAACTTGGGCTTCCTGTAATGAAACCATGAAATCCTGCAGGAAGGTAACTCCCACGAGGCCTGGTCCTCTGCGTGGCACAATCTGCAGAGACGAGAGCC
>VWPW01027359.1:0-70759 GCA_013389825.1 Crypturellus undulatus | reverse complement strand
TACCATACTGCCTTCCTCTTGGGTATCGAATCTAAGCCTTGGATTAAGGGAATTCATTAGTTTAGAAGCAAACAAAATATATCTAAAAGAAAAATCATACCATTTATATATAATGCTCAGGCCTCACTCAACCTCCCCATGTTTAGCAGGTCATTTTTTCTATATGATGTCCTGTGGATCCACAGAGCTACTGACCTCAGGGCCTTTCAAAAGCAGCAGTGTTTCCATTTGCTGTACACCAGAATTCAGTTTGAGAGACAGTGATTACTTTAAGCCTCCTGACTGTCATCCATGTGCCTTGAGATGTTGGCTTATTAAGCAGCACACCCTGGAAATCCCACCCCCAGCACATGCTGCCAAAGCAGGTCTCTGCCACTCAGTGCAGCTCTGGGGCTGTGCCAGCTAGCCCCGTGTGGGAACATATCTAAGAGACGGAGGCTTTCCCATGGGAAGCGACTATGAAGAGCTGAGCTAAAGAAGATAGTGGATACTCCCTGATCTGAAGAAATGTAATCCTGGAAGGTCCTTGAACAGCAATCATGAGAAAGTTGGGCGAGACGGAGTTGTAATTAAGCTTGTCAGTGTGAAAGGAGGACTTGTGTACAGACCAATGGTGTGAATGCATGACCAATATCCACAACCAACCAAGTGCAGTAGAAGATGCATGGACAGTAGCATGTAGCCAATCGTAGTGTACCCGTATGTGTGGCTAAAGAGCTTGCGGAAGTGTACTTGATATATAGAGCGCTGTAACGGGGAATAAAGCGATTTCTGCTTGACTCATATTGAAGCCTTCAGGAGTCGTGTTTGGCATCCCGCAGCCCTGAGCACCAGAAGTCATGCCAGGGGTCACAGAATAACCTCGACTCTGGAATGTATCTCATAAGCACCAGGAAAATAAAAATGTTTTCCTTTATTTTTAGACTGCTATGGTAGCTTGTGTATGTTCTCACTAGCGTAGAACATATACTGAACGCCCTATCCCATAGCATTATTACTGGGATTATATAAAAAGGATTGCGTAAATTCTTCACCTGTACCTATGACCTCACCCATGCTTTAAAATTGTTTTTTAACATTTCTTCCTTTTGACCAGTCTTGCCCAAAAGCAAACTCATGCGGGTGCAAGTTAGGTTTTGATAATCTGCCCTATTATTCAACATCTCTTTGTGCAGTGAACTGGATGGAGAGCTCATTCCAGTATATAATGTATTTCTTAAATGTACTTTTCATTTCATTTATCTATACAAAATTCATATTTTCATTTATATGTTGAAGAATCAGGCATTCCCTTCTTTCCCTTCACATAATGTTATCCATGCACCTCAATAAATTATTTTTTATAAATGCATTTCTTTTCTCATCAAGTTCAGTGATTTTCACATTAAAAATGAGAAAAAATATTCAGAAATAACGGTCTTTTTATTATATAAAAGCATTAGGGTGTCTCCAAGGTACTACAAATAAAATAATTTATGGTAAATGGGATTATTATTTCTGGGAAAAGAACCACTTAATGCCTGTTTTCTGTGGGAAAAAACAAATCAGAACAATTCAATAGGGGTGCTCAGAAACATATACAACAAATACTTAAAAGCGTTAAGGATTCAAATAAGTGAAAAATACATGCTGAAACAGCAATTTGGAGCAGGATGTGTCTGTTCATCCTTATTTAAGAGAGACAGTCTAAGTGTTCTGAAAAATGAAGATGGCAATGGGCTTCTGAAAGTGAAGATAGAAAAGCCTGTTTCATTATTATGTCCTTCCAGTTTTACGTCCCATTACCCAGAGGAGTTATAAGAGCATAAATAGGGAGAAATGCAGTGTTGAGTCAAGCCTATGTAGATGGAGCTGAAATAGAAAATGTTCATCACTGGAAGGATGTGAATTACTCTCTGGAAATTCCAAAGTAGACCTGTGTATTTGCCCTGCACAAATCAGTCACGTCATGGCAAATTTGTCACTCCATGTTGCTGTAGCAATCAGCTAGTAAAGGTTCCCTTTCCAAAGACGGATTACTACAAAATTAGTAACTCAGCTATACAGCCACATAACTGAACAGACTTGGAAGTATGACTAATCAGTACATAATACATTTGAGAGAGAGACAGACATCAAGAAGGCTATTAGAAGGTGATTTCTACTTACCACCCTTGTGGTTTTCAAAGTATGAGAGTCTCCCACTCTTGTTCCACAGAAGTCTTGCCAAATGACAAAGGTGGTGCTATCTGGAATTTGACAGATGAATAATGCAAGAGATTCAGCCCTCTGGATAAGGATGAGTCCTTATCCTTTTTGTACAATTTGAACTCAGGCTCATTTCATACTTGTGCTCCAATGTGCCTCTGTTCTGGCTCTCCTGAATGTTTCATGAGGCACCCACAGGATTTTGAGTGCTTCCAGAGGTGTACAGGGACAATCTCAAGTCTATGGCATGCAGGACTATTTACCACAATAAACTGTAGATCTAGAAAGCAAGATTAATCTATTAAGATCTTCACACATCCAAGATTCGTGCTTCCTGACAACTGCTCCTCTGTCTTACCTACTAAAGAAATGAAAATATCTACTAAAGTAAGGAAATCTGTTTTTGCTTTTGACATTGCACATGCTTGCTAGTGCTAAGCAACCCAATCAAAGTACACGCATATGGAAAAGGAGAGGCCTAAATGGATTCTACCGGATCTCTTCCATTAAAAGAATTTATATGGTATGAATAGCTACTGTTAGCATTAGCATGTAAGTAACTCTTACCATAACTATTTGCACTTTGTAGAAATTTTTATTTCCCATTTGTAGTACAGTCATGAACTAATTAATCCTCATGAGAGCTCCAATTTGAAGTCAGAAAAGCTTAGAGAAAGAGGAAATCAAGCTAAAATGAAGTACAGACATTTGTCAACTAAATAAATGGCCCTCGTGACCTCAGTGACTTGCTGGAAAGCTTCTTAGGTGTCTAATGGCTAAGTGCCTTATTTCCAGTTCTGTCTGTAGTTCCATCTCCCACTTCTCCTGACTGGACTCCATGGGTAGATCCTGGACCTGATTAATCACCTCATTTAGTCTGGAGCTGTTGATGGAACCTGTTATCAGTGTCCTGCTCTGCCCAGTCTGTTCAGACATGATGGGATTGCACTCTAGTGAGGATGCTACCTGTGCTGTGGTTACTCTTGGCTTGTGCTCTTTTGTAAAGTGGCTCTACTCTAACTGCATATTTCTGTTCAGTGCATTGGGTCAAACACTAATCTCAGCATCGGCAATGTAAAAACAGACAAACTTCCTGAAGTTCTCCTGTATGTAAAGGTATCTAAATTATGTCAGAATCTGTCGAGAACAACACATAACCTCATTAAAAAAATGAACAGGGTATTATGTCACAGATAAATTAAGAAGTAACCGATTATTTTTGGAAGACCTGTGATATGACTTCCCTGCATGGTCTTTTCAGGTGAAAAGATCTGATAAAAGCTTTGGGAACATGCAGGCCATTAATATATAACGAGAAATTGCTCTCTGTTGATTGCACAGCTGAGAAGAAAATCAAGATAGTGTCAGAAAGGAGAAAAAAAACACTTAAAGAAAAACAAGATGCAAAATGCAATCAAAAAAGCTGAAGACAGTAGGCAAGTTAATGGAACCTGCCACAAATGAACAAAGTCAGAACCCAGTTTGGAAGGCAGAGATAGTAGTGCAAATCAATACAATACACCAGTTCTATCTGCTCTATCTATCAAAACACATAGAATAATTCTATTCAAATTCAACCAAGGAGAAAAAAAAACACATGTATAGAACATGTAGATTGTAAAAAATGTAAATTGTACTGCAGTTCTAAAAGGCAAAAGAAGAGTAAACATATAATTCTCAGGGAGAAAAGCATTATGAGTTCAAACACCATTAGAAGTACATTTTCAGCTGAGGACGTGTGGGAATTCAGCTGCAGAACTTTCATTAAGTTTAATTGGTGTCATGGTATGAAGTCCCTGTGCATCAAGTTGCTCATGTACTCCATCAGGAATAGATTTACGTTCCTGAAGGAGCATTGAGGAAGGAAGGAAAAAAGAAAAGATACTATAATATGGGCTCAAACCTCTAAAATAATTTTCTTTGGAGTGTATATTATATAATTGACAGTCAGCTTGGACCTGCCTGCAATCAAGTACCATCTGAAACAAAGAAAAATAATCTATATGGTGTTAAGCATCCTAGACCAGAAAATGAGTCAGGAAACATGTTTCTATTTTTTCCCCTTGTTTTGTTTTGTACTCATTTCTTGTAATGTTTATGAATTTTATTAATGGTCATTTTATGAATATTCTTCATGTGGAATAAGAGGTCAGCTGAATGATTTTTAAGACATGCCCCAGTTTCTAGCTAAGTTCAATACTTTGACAACAGATTTGTGACAACTTAGGAGGCAAGTGATTTACTGGTACCAGAGGATTCCAAAGGGAGAAAAAAAAAAACAAATTAGTATTTCCATTCCATTCTCCACAAAAAAAAAATAGTGAAAAAAAAAAAGCACAAAAAAAGCACAAAGCACTCTGGTACGGATGCAGATCTGGAGAAAGAGGCATTGTCATTTATCAGGTATATATATTTAGTACCATTACTTTTTTTTGTTTTCCTTAAATATCTGTTTTTGTCCTGGCTGGCTGTCATCTATCCTTCCCAGGAATTAAGGGGCCACTGAGAAGACAGATGAACAAAAAATGTGAGTATTTGTTATACACATATGCACATTGCATATACACAATATGCAATGGTTTCAGCAAATGTTTCTTCCACTATTGAATGCTTTTATGTGTCTTGCGTGTTCTCTTTCTGTTCTGAACATTTATTCTAAAGAGTTTACAGATCTATTTTATCAGATCAACCACGAAGCAAAATATGTGAATTCAATGATAAAAGAAGACACTGTTACAAAGATTTATGGCTACTGAAAGATAGCACTACCATTTCAGGAAAAAAAAATATGCATTCAGACACCTGAAAACAAGAAACTGAATCATTTTACTCATATAGCCAGTGCTAGATAGGCCTGGAAGAGCCCTAGTTAAATTCAATGCATCAGACTGAGATGTTTCAGAAAATGATGAGGCAGGTTAGTACAATGGAGGATTATGACAGGAGGTGATCTGGAAGATCAATGCCATTTGAAGGAGGCATTTATGAGTCCCTTCATGGTCTCTGTATCTGTGATTAAAGAGTTACTTATTTCCCCTGACCATCATCTTTACAAAGCTGCACTACAGAGCAGTTTGTGTGGCAATGGTGCTTTTCTTGAGCACCACGCTCAGGTTAATCTTCAGCTTAAGTACAGCTAAAAGGAAGTAGGTGTAGAAGGGACAGAAGTGACAGCACTATTTTCTACTATTTTGTAGTAGAAATAGACCACTATTTTGTAGAAAATCTTTCTGGGGAACAAGGCAAATGTCCTATTCAGTATGGCTGAAAGTTCAAGTCAGTGTTTTATGAGAGTGTAAGAGCACTGGTCAAATATAAGCTTGAGGATGCCAAGGTGAAGGCTTCAATAGCGTGACTGTTGGCTAACTTTAACATTTTTCAGATGGAAGAACATAAACTGGGAATAAACCTGTTTTAAAGTAGAGAAACTCATAGTGAGACAGAATAGATATTAAGATGTTTCATAAGCAAATCTCCTTCTTATCACCATGTCTTTGCATAGGGACTGATCCTTCAGGCTTGCACTTACTGCAGCAGCAGAGCGACCTTCTGACATGTAACTCCTTCTGCGCAATGCCTCAGGTTCATACAAAAAGTCCTCTCCACTACATCTGAGATTTGGCTGGGTTGTGCTTCCTGCTCTTTTCATCATTCTCTCTGTCTCTCTGGATGTGTTCGTACTGCTAAACAGGGACTGTTCCCATACCCTGGGCCAAGTTACAGAGTATCCACATTATACAGTGCTAGTTCTTGGTCTCTTCTTCATCCCATGTGGTACATATGTGGCTCTAAAATATTTTTATATCTCTTTTTTTTTTTTCCTTTCAGTTAGTATGTCTAAAAACAGAAAAAAAAGCCTCTGTTCATGGATATGATTTGAGCACTTGAATATCTATTAGTCTGCCACACAATCTCTTCTGAACTATCCTCAGGCAGTGTTTCAAAGGGTATTGGCATGGGCTGAAATTGTGCCATAGTCTGTGCTAACAGCTAAGCAGCAGTCCCGATTTTCAGATCCCCTCCTAAGCCCATTTCATTTAGCAAGAGGAACAGCTTCTCTGTGTCCTGATTTCCTGACTGCTTTACTTTGTGCTATGGAAAGTTATGTGTTTCCCTGCTTTTCTTCGCTGTTCCTGATAAACACATTCTGTTGCTCTTGAAGTGGGGAATGTCTTCTCCAGCCTTACGAGACATGTTAAAAGCAAGAATCCTCTCTGATACTCAGAGGAATACATTGACAAGACACAGTCAACTGAAAATATTCACAGGTTCAAAAAAGGATTGATGAATATTACAGAGGATAGTTTTGTCAGTGGCTATTAAACACTATCCAGATGCAATCACAGGTTCAGGAAGTCTTTAAGCTGCCGAAGACCAACAACTGTGAAGGCATACCAGGCAGCAGAGCATGCTGTTCCTGCTCTTGCTAGGCATCTGTTACCCACCCCTGTCAGATACAGAATATTTGGCTAGATGTCTTGTCGGGCATCCACAGCAATACTATGAATCAGTTAAGTACTTTGATCTTCAAAGAGGGAAGGTAGGTGAACACACAGTTTAATCTTACCTAACATGTTTTTTTGGGGAAGTAGGAAGGGGAAAATATACTCTACTTTGAGGAGCCTGGGCTTCAGGTTCACACAATGTACACAAAATTTGGGTGCAATCTTATCATCAAACAGATTTTGTGCTTACAAAAAATGGTTTATTAAGCGGAAAAAGGATTGGAAGTTTAAATATATAGCAGCTGTAACCTTTAATAGTTTGCAATAACCTTGGTTTTAGCTGTTTCACATACAAAAACTGACTTCACTTTAGCAAATCATCACCTTTTAACAGGCAATCCCTGCCCAGAGGCAAAATACATCAAAGAAATCACCTGTCACAATTATTCACTTGCAGAGATTCCAAGTACTGGGGCACAACAGGAGAGTCGCAAAGTGCAGATTTGTTTTTTTTTTTCATGCAGAGCTAAACTAACTTTTTCATTACAAATATTTAAGAAAAACTATCATTTTAATACAAGGTACAAGACCCATACATAGTGACACATAAGGTTTTTATAACCTTGCTGTTTTATAGGCTTAAGAAAACCAGAGCAAGCTGAGATTTATTTATTCTTCTTTACATTGTAGTACTTCTATAGCTCTCTTATATTCTTGCTGCAAGAGTCACAAATAAAACCTGTGGCTAACATGGCCCAAGAAGCTCTTCCTTAACATGTAGACTAAGCCCGATTTACAAAGGACTTTGCAATCTCAGAGATTGGTCTTAAAGATCTGATATCTCTGAAAGGAGGAGGAAGAACTCGATGTTTCAGCTAGTCACCATGTGGCATCTGCAGACCTTGCAAGCGACTTTCTCTTTGATGTTGGCAGACAGAGGCATGCTAGGACATGTGATAGGGACATATTTGTAGCATTTCCTTTAAGTACAGGGGCCTGCATGTCTCACAGAGGGACAGGGACTGGCTGCAGTTATCGACTGTGTTTCTGATAGTGCTTCTTTAAGAAAAAGGCACTGCTGCCCTGCTGAAAGGTTCAGACAATCTGAACCTTCCTGTCCTGGCATCCTGTAGGAACTGGAGGCATCTTCTATGCTCCAATTCATGTGCTTTCTAAGTGTCTCCAGCAAACATCAGAGTACTTTTCATTTACTTTTATTCTTTCTCTGCTTCTCTGAGTCATACTGTCAAAGGAGTTACTTTAGGTTTTAAATTTATCAGCTATAATAGGGCTAAAAGGCCTTAACCTACCTTGTTCTTTAATTTACCTAAAATTCTTAGAAGTGCTAATGATCAGAGCAGAATAAAGAGCAGAGATTAGAACCACAAACAGTATAGACACGTATTTGCCAGACACTGTCCCTATCTCCAGCACCTCCAACTCCTCTGTTCATGTTCTCAGATCACATTAACCAGAGGACTCCAAGTGTGCCAGCTATTTTCTGCCCTAAGAAAGTATGTGGGAGAGAGACTAGTGACAAGAGTAACACAGTGCATGCCCCTTGTCAACCTAGAACTAAAACAGTATTTCCAAATATATTATTAATAACATCTGGCTTACCTGTCTCTTATGGGAAATGTGAAGGTCATATCACATGCAAAACTTGTTTTTCAAAAGAGAAAATAGAAACTTAGCCAAAATATCAGTGCTTCAACTTAAAAGTATCATTTTTTTTTCTAAAAACCAGCAATCAATTGATCCATTGTTGTCTTTTTCTTTTTGTTTTCTTTTTCTTTCCTATGAAGTGCCAGTCTAACTGGTATTTGATCATAAATAAGAGAGTTGGCAATCTTACATTATGTTTTCAGTTGTACTCTTGTTTTCCTTGTCAAATATTAACTAACTGAGAGGTGATGCTATGCTGCTCTCTTTTGTTTCTAGTTTTGGCAAACCTATACCTTCATTCCTGAGAATAAAATCAGGAGAAAATAGGTTATACTGAACCTATTAATTCATCTTGAAAGTTTTCTGTGGCAATTACTTCAATATTTGGAATATATCTTGGAATATGATAACAGGACAATGAGATCTTGCATTGTGTGCATGAAAATCTATCCAGATTTGGGTAGAGACATTAAGACAAGGAACACTGAATAGGTCAGGGGATCTGGTGACAAAGTCACAAAAAATGCAGAGATATTGAGATATTAAATGCTTCCTTCCTCCTGTGTTTTACTGGTAAGACCAGCCCTTAGGAATTCAAAGTCCCTGAGACAAGAGGGGAAATCTGGAGAAATGAAAGTGTCATTAAAAAAAAAAAAAAAAAACTTCACTGCCCAGAGAAGTGGTGGAGTGGAGTCACCGTCCCTGGCAGAGTTCAAGAAACGGGTAGATGAGGCGTTTAGGGACCTGCTTAGGGACCTATTTTAACAGGTATGGTGTAGAGAGGCTTACTCTTAGACTCAATGATCTCGAGGTCTTTTCCAACCATAATGATTCTGTGATTCACCATGAGGGTAGTTAACAGTAGAACCAATCACCCAGGGAGGTTATGGAATTTCCATCATTTGAGATTTTAAAAACCTGACTGAATACTGGCAATCTGCTCTAGCTTACCCTCCTTGAGCAGTGGGGTTGGAACAGATGATCTCCAGAGATCCTTGCCAACCCAAGCTATTCTGTGATTCTGTGACTCTGTGTGCTGGCCAAATCATAAGCTAATAGAAACAGCATTTGTAGGAATATTCAGCTAGCTCTCAGCACAAGGTAGTACCATGGGGGTTATTTGAGTCCTACTCCGAAGTCTCCTCATGGCATTGAATTATATCTGTACCCTTCAAATATTGCTGCCTATATTTCACACACTTCTAATCAGATCTGGCAGATAACTTTATTCTTAAGCAAAAAATCAGACCATTAATTTAAATCCCATAAGCTCACAGCATAAGATCAGATGGTAAGTGGGGAGGCTGCTGTTTCAAAGACATACTACATACCTGATCCCAAAAAGATGGTAATGAACAGATGAAAGCCCTATTTCTCTTTATTAAAACACTAGTATGTGATAAACAAGCTCTCAGTTGTGTATTCTTGATGCAGTACTTTAATAAAGATTTTGAAAGTTTCTTGGCTACACCGTACTCTCTTTGAACCTCTGTACAATAGGAGTAGATGTCACTGGTCAGATTGACTATAGGTTATGGTTTGCTTGTTTATCATGTATAGTCCTACTAGGAAAAATACAACAACAACAAAAGCTAAAAAACTTCCAATCAGCAGTCAGTGATATGGTATGATGGAAATCTGTCAATATTTTAGAAGGTTTCTTCTGATTTGAGCCCTTCTGTCTGGAAATTGGTGACGATACAAGTTAGCAAAATGGATTGATGGACTCAGCGGAACCAATAGCAGGATGTGAATACAACACATTCTGGCCATGATCCTGTGCACTGTGCTCTAGGTGATTCTGCCTGTGGACTAGATGATATCCAAAGGTCCTTTCCAACCTCAGTGATTCTGTGATAAGCCTCTTTGCATGTAAGCAGTAAAATTCCAAAGAGCTGCTCATTTTCTCCTCAGATACGAGATGTGGAAAAGGTTTAGAGGGATTTTTTTTTTAACATGAAAATTTTTGTGTACTCCTCTTAAAGTAAGCAAGGTTAAAGATTAGGAGAAACCCTTCATAAACACATAGCCTTCTGTCGTTTATATTGGGTACACAGAGACTCCACAAAAAATATTGAAACTAGTGCTAGAAGAAAGCATGAGGTCATCTGGTTCACTTTTCTTTACAAACGCAGAATCATCTGGTTCATTTGCAGTTTATCTCTAATGATTCTTAGTAGTTTCAGTTGTGGGGATTCAACAACACCCCAGGCAGCTTAAGCCAGGGAAAAATACACTTAAACATCTCCTAAATCTTCTTGCACATATCCTTGCTGCTGCAATTCATACTCACTCCTTATTGTCACCTCTGGAAAGGACATAGAAAAGATTTTATTCCGTCCCTCTTTTCAAAAACATGCAACAGTCTTAAAGCTGGACCATGCTTCCCCTCAGATTCTTCCCTCAGTCTTCTCTCCTCCAGACTAAACAACCTCCTTTCTTTCCATCTTTCCTAACAGGTCATGTTTTAGACCATTTGACCTTTAGTTCTTTTGCAGCACTAATTACTCAGGGGCAATATTGCCTCAAATGATGCAATCAACTCAAAGATATGAGGGTTAAGCATGTTACCCAGCAAAGGTGACTAGTCCTTAGGTTAAAACCATGCTGATTCCTCTTCCCTTGCCTGTCAATTTGTTAGTTTTAATGATCCTTTGTATCTCATCACAAACTTCTTAATCCTTCTCTCAATACATTTCAGCAGCACGCCTCATGCAGACATCTAATAACACTCAGAGTTACAACAGAAGTGCTTTGCAGACTTGAGGGGTGCTGAATACCTCCTGGACACCTAGAAAGTCCTGGATGCATACAGAGTTCATCCTCATAACTGTATGTGGAGCCCTTGGTAGGGCCATATGATAATCCAACTAAAGGTTTTGGGGGGTTGTTACATTTGGCTGTAAATAATAGTAGAAAATATGTGCATAAAGCAGAACAAGGATCAAGGGAACTCGGAGCTCTATGATGTTTCAAAAATCACTGATGCACATATTTTTGGTCTGTCTGGCTGTGCATTCAAAATATGTCAAGACTTCTTCTGACAATAGTAGTAGAAGGAGGAGTCTTTGAGATTACTGGAGGAGCAGATGAACAGAATATACTTCCATCTCCATTGTGTAGGTGGGGTACTCACCTCTGCACTTCTGTGGTCCTGAATGTCACTGCAGTACCAAGCCAATCAGAAAGTAAGTGCTCTAGGACAATCAGCTCTTTTCCTTGCTACTCACCTCTGACATCCCAGCACTCTAACATTTACTACTGGGAAGGCAGACAAAAGCAAAGGAAACTTGTCATTATACATTAAGACAATGTTTGCTTTTGGTGGTTGGAACAAGTCTTTCCCAAGAGACCTTCCCATAAGAATTTTCTTCCCTTTCATAACTCATTTACTGATGAGTTTCTCTTGCTTTGTCTAAGCCAATTTTTACCTTCAGATTTTCAGAAAAGAAAACATCTGTCTTCAGAATCATCATGTTCAGTTCTCTGTCAGTCCAGAGACAGAATAAACTTGGATAAAGCTCTAGATATCCTACAGGCAAATGGATATGTTCCAATCTGGTTGGTACACCATATTAAACCTACTTAACAACATATTGTAAGGTTTCTGTACAGTAGAAAATACCCAGTGTTTTGTGAACACTGATTCTGAGTCTCTTCTAGAAAGACAATAAACTTCATTTCATGAGTTTTCCCGGGGATACAAAAGGGTACTGAAAACTCTAGATAGCACCCAGGCAAAGCTCTTCCTAAACTTCCTCAGTGATAGTTCTGACAATCTGGCTTGAGAGCAGTTCTGCATGTTTGGGAAATCACCTGAACCTTCATGCTTTTAGAGGGAAAAATATGCTCATAGGATCAAAACAATTTCTGAAAAGCGTATCATGGTCTGTAACTATTATAACTTTCTGAACCTATGTAAGGGCCCGAGTTGCCTTTACTGAGAGATGCGTTGACTCTCCTGATTTAAGGTCAGAAGTACTAAATCTTATGTTTAATTGGGGACAAAACTGGCAATGGACATTCTATTTGGGAAACAAAGCTGAAGTGATAAACAGATAGAAATCAAGTGCATTCAGAGGATCATAGAATCATAGAATCACAGAATGCCTAAGGTTGGAAGGGACCTCTAGAGGTCATCTAGTCCAACCCCCCTGCACACGCAGGGCCACCTAGAGCACGTGGCACAGGGCTGCATCCAAGTGGGTCTTGAAGATCTCCAGAGGAGGAGACTCCACAACCTCTCTGGGCAGCCTGTGCCAGGGCTCTGTCACCCTCACCGTCAAGAAGTTCTTCCTTAAGTTCCCGTGGAACTTTTTATGCTTCAATTTATGGCCATTTCCTCTGGTTCTGTCAGTGATCACCAGTGAAAAGAGGCCAGCCCCATCCTCCTCACTGCCTCCCTTGAGGTACTTGTACACACTGATCAGGTCCCCTCTCAGCCTTCTCTTCTCCAGGCTGAACAAGCCCAGCTCCCTCAGCCTCTCCTCATAGCGCAGATGTTCCAGGCCCCTGATCATCCTCGTGGCCCTGCGCTGGACTCTCTCCAGCAGCTCCACATCCCTCTTGTACTGTGGGGCCCAGAACTGGACACAGTGCTCCAGATGTGGCCTCACCAGGGCTGAGTAGAGGGGCAGGATCCCCTCCCTCGACCTGCTGGAGACGCTCCTCTTAATGCACCCCAGGATCCATTGGCCTTCTTGGCCACGAGGGCACCCTGCTGCCTCATGGTCAACCTGTCGTCCACCATGACGCCCAGGTCCTTCTCAGGATCTGCACTTAGAAACTGCTGGAATCTAAGAGACTTTTCTGCTTAAAAAAAAATAGTTAATTCTTACTTTTACTTGCAACTTCCCACTCTTCTACTGCTCAGAGCTCCATAAAAGGAATTTCTGAGTCTCTCAGAATTAACCCCTTTGTCTTTACTGACTGGGTAAAAAGGCAATATGGCCTATGTGATAAAGAACTAAAGTTTGTATTAGCAATTAGCTGATTGAGATCTCTCATGTGCCTTGGAGAAACCATGACATACCATCCTTTTGCAGGAGGTCCTCAGAAACTGCTCATCACAGCTTTATGAGAATCCTGTAGCGATACGGGATCCATGCAGGTGACTAGCTATAATAGGAGGATTTGGTCCTGAATATATATCTTTCTAGAATTTATAGTTAGGTAGCACCATTAGTATCAGCTTGACTGTGGTTTCTCTCCTACTCTGTGCTGGGATGGAAAGTGGGAATCTGATGGAAATAGCAGAGTCTCTGTTCTGTTTGTCTCCCCCAACTCAGGCAGAATCAGCTCCCATATTTTCAAAACCAAAAATTTCCTTTGAAGAAAGTCATCACTTATCAAGGGGTAAATAGCAAGAAGCTTTAGTTCCTGGTTGTTACAGCTTTCGTGGGCCGGGTTATTTAACATCAGCATCAGAACAGTAAAAAGAACATAGGGAGGGGGTACCTGCATTTATCAAGTAGTAATTTAACATGCTACAACAATACTTGGAAAGCACGTGACTATCTACAGCCAAAAAGTGCTCCAAGAGATAAGTATCATTATTTGAAGTTTCTGCCAACTTCTTTCACTTTCATAGGGCAATATGCAGGGGCTTGCAACAGTTGTGTTCTAGCACAGGATCTGGGATGGCATCTTTGTACAGAATGCTCATAAGTACTTAAGAGCTGTCTAATTACACCTTAGATGTTTGAAAGATGGAAGTTGTTATCTCTAAGTTTCACATTACAAAACTATCATTTGCAAATTAAAAGTCCCCCTTCTAGAAGCAAGCAATTACAGAGGGATTAAGGCACTGCTGTATGATTTCACTATACAAACAGGAGCATTACTGTCAGACATGGCAGTGAAAAACAAATCCCATTTTCAAATGTCTCTCAGCAACTCAATATCCTGTGTAATTTCTTCCCTAGATTGTGCTGGTTAACCATAACTTAGCAAGCCTGTAAAAAAGAGTCCCAAAAGTCATTTTCAGACCAGAAACTAAAAAATCAAGAGTTGAGCTCAGAGGAGGTTTGGAAGGTAAGTGAAGTAAAATCTTCTCCACTGAATGACAGGCAGTGTGTAAGTGTTCATTCAGTCAACTTTAAACACCTACACTAAACTCATGTTCTTGAATACGTGGTTTATTTCCTCACAGACTGCCACAGGTAAGGACTCCATCCATAGTAGGATTAGAGGGGAAGACAGAAAGTATTTCTAAGCCATCATCTCAAAAGAAAATCCTAGCTCAGTCCAAATGTTTGCTTTAGTAAATCTCAGGACATGACTATTTTATGTAACATAAGGCCTGCTACACCCAAAGGGGTACAGCACTCTTTGCAGGTCTGTGCGGAGAAACACAGATTCCAGACGCTATTTATGTGGATATCTTCTCCCTGTGCTTCCCTGAACTGTGCAGAAAGGTCACAGGGAGCCCATATTTGGTATGAGTAGCAGACAATCCAGAATGTCCTACTGAAGTCAACGGGACAAAATACTTCTAAAGATCCACGACATCCTCATTGATGGCATTCATTCCTCCTTATATGGGAGGGTTTCAGGTAGGCATCAGTGGATGTGAGCTGGAGGCAACAGAAGTGTAAAATTTTTTATAACTTGCCACAGCTCCAGATGAGACCCAATACTTCAAGAAAATATCTTGTTCCATGTGTAATACGTGAACTCTTCTTTCTCTAAACAGCTGGTGAAATCAATGTGATTCCTGCTCAGAGTGCACTGTCTGATTCATTCTCTTCCAGGCCAGTCATGACTAGCAGAGGAGCAGCTGAGGAAACACAGAAGGTCTCACAGCATAGCTCTCTTTTCTGTGCCATCCCAGGCCTTTTGGGAGAAATCTAGTTAAGCTCCCCATATTTATTAGATTTATTTTTTTGAAGACCAGTTTGTAATTCTCCTCTGAAATGCTTAGTTAATCCAGAACTAGAACAACAGTATAATTTTATATTGAAAGCTTAAATTGAAATATTATTCCCTTGAGAAGTCCCAGTCTAAACCAGGAAACACTTAGGTTGCCAGTGCCCCAAAAGACTGTACCACATCTGCTCTCGTTCCTCTGGGACTGATGAAACTAGCACACTCCCCACTACAGGACAGCCACAGCCTCTGAGGAAAGACCAAGGAGAAAATCATTCTTTTCTCCAGCACTAAACAAACCCACACAGCTAAAGAGAATTCCTATCTCTCCGATCATGAAATTGTTTCTGGATGCCCAGATCGAATGGTGAGGTATTTGCCTTCCTGTCTGCACAAGGTCAGACTACACCACTTAGCTGTCTCCTGCAATCTAACTTTGACGTCAGAACTGAGCTGTCATAACTTCTATATCATCTTCTCTTGTTCTGCTTTGCATTTATTCTACGTCTTGAATTGAATGCTCTTTATTTTAAAGGGTAACTTTAAAAAATATGAGAAGGAGTGGCGGTTTGAATAGCATACACTCAGACTGAGCTACTGAATATCTGAAGTGTAGTTTGTTTACCTGGGTTCAGCTAAGGCCAAATGAAAGTGATGTATTTTCTATTTATTCACTAGCTAATAACTCAGATCGGGGATCCTCCCACCCTCAGGTAAAAGATGGGGACTATTGCAGAGGATGTTATGTTTCAAACAGAATTGCTTGTGATCCTTGGAAGGGTTCTGGAGATGGAAAGTGTGTCAATCCTTTGAACTAGAATGCCCACGGAAACACTGTCCATGGCCATGGCTTTCCTCTGCTTGCCCTTTGTGAGCTACAGTTAATGGCTTTGATTTGAAACTTGCCGGAAGGACCCAGGCTCTGTTCATACAGATGCATTCCTAGACCATAACTCTGGGATCATGGCTTTAATAACCCTTTTTAAGATCCAGGTATGAACTTAGAGAACACAAATTCCATCCCAACTGTTCACCATACAGGGACTGCTCAGATCCTGCAAAAGCTACACATGCCACATACAATCCTTTCTCCTAGAAAATCCCCTGGAATTTTGACCATGCCAGGTCAGCTAACCACTTGCTGAGCAACCAGACCCTCTGCATGGGTCAATTATTTTAGCTCTGTTTAGAGGTAAGCAGGATTCTGACCATCCCACCCCATGCCATGTATTTCTTCTACCATTTCACTCTCCTACACAGTAGGTGAGCTATTTCTCCTCACTTAAAAGCATGTTTCCTCCTTACTTACTATCCCTTCTTCAGCATCTAGATGCTGGTCCTCACTATGATCATTCCAAAATATCAGTCTCCGTCATATCTCTTGAGTGGTTTTCACACTAGTACCTCTGAGCTTATATATGCAGCCCTCCAAGTCTATTTTATTAACCTCTTTACCAATCCTTTTTTCAAGGTCATCTGCTGCAGGTGTGGAGTTTACTATTCACCATAGGAAAGAATTTTTCAGGGGATAAGAAAGCACCCGTAACTATTCTGTTAGCTTGCTTTGCTGCTGAAAACAGTAATTGTCAGCCATGCATAACTAGCAGAGCTCCAGAGAACAATGTGAATTCTGTTCTGCCTCATCTGTCATTGATAACGTTGTCATCTAGGCTTCCCTTTTGACTTTTGTCCCTGCAGATTATGACTGCTCTAGAAAAAAACTTAGCTTAGCTTAGAAATACTGGTATGTTCAGAGTCATGGAGAAGGGCAGATGGAATGAAAATGAAATCCCACAGTGCTCTTTTTAGAAAGGTTTTTCTAGTGGATTTGTTTTTTCAACTGGATTTTTACCAAAGCCATTGTCCCTATTTCTGAATGTTGACAGCAGCAAAACTTGGCAAGTACATGCATCTGCTCAGATAAGGATCTGAGGAATAAACATTGTTGAATTCAGATTCAGCATCACAAAAGGACTTCAAGGTAATTTTTACTCTTTAATGAGTCTAGAGTCTGTGCTTCATTTCATCAGCAAACAATGTATCAGAAAAAAATAAAGCTACATCAAATGAAAAAAAATGCAAGAAAAATGAGATGTACTTAGAGAGGAAGAAAATACAAGAGACTTTTAAAGGAATTGGGAAAATAAGATTGTGTTTAAAATCTTTTTTCAACATTTTTTCACTGACTTGTAATTTATAGACCCTTGCTATTCCTACACAGGTATGTTCCCTGCTGCCTTCAGATTTGTCTTTTCCTCTAACCCTTTTCTCATTGTTCTCTTTCTTTCTCCAGAGACTCTTCTATTCAGAAGCATAAGAGCTGGTATTAGGATCTATGCTGGTGTCTAAGTTTCACTAATTCTTTGACCTTTGCTTGAGACCTTGTACATTACTCCTCAAGAGAGTTCCTTGAAATCAGTCCAAACCGTGAAAGGAACACTATCAAAGTCACTGAGAAAAACTATTTGTCAGGATTTTTGTACAAAAGATATTTTCATCAAATCACTTTGCTGTTCTGACAGTCCCAAAAGATCCCTCAAGAAATTAAGAAATTAAAGAATCTCATTTATTTCAGTCACATTTTGCCTTATTATCTCTTTGGATACTAGGAATGATGCTGCAGTTCCATGTTTCTAACCATTTTAAGGTGTTCCCACTTTTCTTTTGTAATTAAACGGACAAAGAGGGCAGGATGCCTCTGTCACTCAGCAGTTATGGAAAAACAGAACTATGGCATAGTCTGAACAAATCCACGCAGCTCCAGCTAACAGTGACTCCATGGTGCTTATCATAATGAGCGCAAGTTGGCAACACTACAGCAAAATAGTTCCATTAAGGAGTTTATACTTGTGATATAGTTAAGGTGCTGGAATGTGCATTCGTACAATGTTGCCAAAATCAACTACACTCTGGTAAAAGTTGCTATTGTTTTTTTCTGGCACTTCAAAAGATTTCCACTTCTTCAGAACATAATGATCAAGGTCCTTTTCAGATAAAAAATGTCTCACTGCAAGACAGAACTTCATTGTTAGTCAGCAAAAAGGCCTGGAAAAAGGCACTGTGTGAAAACTAAGAAAAAACTAAGGGCGAAGTTTCTCTGTAACCTGTACTAAGTCATTTGATCTCTTTATAATGAACTTTCCTGGAAAAAGAAATGGCTGAAGTTGAACATTTAGAACATTTCTATATCCTGTATGTTCCAGTGTTGCAACATTTCTTATGTATAAACATAAAGTTAATTTGCAAACTGCTGAGAGGAATCATAAGTTGAAAGCTGTTTATCAGGGCAAAATAAATATTTCACATGGTGAGAGGAATATGATTGTGACTTCATGTTCATAACACATCCCGTGAAATAAGTTGGAAAAGGATAGTCTTGCTGTCAACCCCATACTCGTGGCTTGTCAGATCTGGTATTAATGTTAGTTCCGAAGAACCTTCAGGTCCCACAGACTGAATACTTTACAGAGATTTTGGAAGTGAGGACCAAGTCCAAAAGAATTTTCTTATGTGCTACTTCCAGTTCTTCAAGAAATAAATGGAAGAAGCTCTGTTTTGTCCATCATATATTTCCATCTTTTCTAAGGCCCATCACGTACGCCTACATATAAATGTATATAAATATAAATGAATAGATATGTATATATAGACAGGTATTCTTGCTGTTCTACAAGTGCCAGTAGAAAAAAAAAATAATCACTCACTCTCACAGAGTCTTGGGCCCAGAAGAACTTCCCCCTTTTTAAAAAAATTCGGATCTATTCTCTGGGAAGAGTGGCTAGCAAAGGGATTTTGTGGCTATTTGAACAAAAAGAGATCATGAAGATGTAAGCTAATGTATACGAATTTGAGATTAGCTATTTTAAAGACTGCCCGTGGTTACAAAAAAGGCTTATGGAAATCCAGAAACTTCTATGCTGAAGTCACAAGTTGGGAAAGGGACACTTCAAAATTCAGGCTTCATATCTCAACTGCTAGTACTGACCCATACTGGAAAAGAATTCTTAACACAGCCACAGAAGAGACACTAATGGTAACATATCATAGCTGTTTATGGGGGGGGGGCGGGGGAGAATGCATCCTAGTGCACAGTGTATAGAGAACGGAAAGCAAGCTCAGTAACTTAATGCTGCAGTCAGAACAGCGCTGTGAGAAGAGTTGGTCCCACTGCAGCCTCAAATATGACACACAAGTCCCACTTCTAACTGTGCTCTTAGAAAGAAGAGTTCCAGTTACTACAACTGAAGAAAAACAGTGTTTTATGAAAATAATCATTTTCAAAGCCATTTTCCAAGCACAAGTTTGGAATAGTTAAGCACAGGACAAAACTGAGTCTACGTTGCATTGCCTAACTTCTGTTAGGCAGGTTAGAAATGCATTACCTATTCTCTATTTCTATTCTCTATCCCCTATGCAAGCCCTGAGCTAGTAAGGTCAGAGTAGCTCCAAAGTGGCTGCAGCTACCTCCTAACTGACTGTGATCAAAACTGCGTAAAGAAAAGTTGAGGAGGCTTCTGCCCAGTGCTGGAGAGATTTGCACTGTTCTAACATATGAGGTTGTATGTGTGCTGCACAGCGAATACGCAGGAATTTTCTCATAAAACTGAAATTCTAACTGTGGGCAGATGCTGAGTAAAGTAGCCAAAGAGCTGCTGTGAAGATGTGATATGAAGTATGTGAATTATGAAGAAAATCTTATTGCGGAGGGTAAGGGATCCTAGCTGCCTGCTTCTAATAGTTGTATGGCTGTGGGTGCATCAAGATGCAATTTTCTTACCCAGAGGGACAGAAACCACACTGTCCCTACTAGATTGCAATAAAAACTTGAGAACAAATGCCAGAGGACTCCAGGAGCTGGGTCAGATACACAAAGATCCTGCTGAGACTGGGCAACTTAGACCAAGGCTACAGAGTTCACAAGTGTCACAAAAGATTCACGACTTCTGGCAGCACTGGTCTTCTCTCAACATTTTCAATTTAGAAACAGCTACAGTCATATCCTGTAGCCTTTCTTAAGTTCATACTTATCTTTTCTATTCACACATGTAGACAGAGATAAAGATGAGGCTTGACATTTATGCAGCAGAGTTTTACGGCAGATGCATAAATTCAATCATTTCTGGCAGGCTGCACCATTCCTAACTTCTGAGAAGATTTGCAGGTGAACTGTTAAACTTCCTTCCCCCTGTATTCTAGCAGATAAACTGCTGCAATACTTCCCGCTTTAGCCTGGAGTTATTAAACACTTGCAGAGAGGCTCAGTGGAGCCAGAGCTGTGGTTACTCAAGTTCAAATCAATGTCCTACTTGAGAAGCACAAACAGGACGCTCTCTGCGTACTTGCTGTGTGGTACCAGTTAGGGGTTTCAACTCCTTTTGTGTAAAGGTGATCAGCTCTAATATCACTTTCTTTCACAATTAACAAGCTAGTTATGGGACAAAGCAAAAAACAACCATGGGAAAAAGTCTGCTTTCCTTGTCAAAGTATCTGTATTAAAAATAAGAAAACAGTATTTCTTTTGATTTAGTAATTCTAACCTGATACAGTACAATCAGTTCCTTGTTTGAAATGTTTTGACTGTGGGCATTTTTTGTGCTTGAATACATAATTACAGTCAGAACCTTGCTTCCCTCTGCTTTAATGTTTCAAGTGTCTCCAGAGAAATTGAAGCACATTTGTCTTGTTTCAGTGTGCTTAAGAATCCTTCTGGTGCAAAACTCCTGGTAACTACTGGAAATGACAATATTATGGAGGATGGGGACCAAGCAGCAAGTGCTGCAAAAGTTAAATCTTTGTACTTAATAGGGAAATTGAAGCTACATGGCAAGAGATCTGAAGAAAGTTCTTAATTGTTTGTATGCTAATAGAGGAACATAAGACAACTAATAATAGGACCAGAAATTCTCCTGCATAAGAGAGAAGAGTTCAGTCTCCATGGACGATCTACATGACTGGAATGTTTAAAAAAAAAAAAAAAAAATCACTGAACATCATTTTGGCAGGGCCAAATGGATGGAAAAGACCAGCGCTGAAGACATCAACCACTGAAGAGATCTGGAATTACTGAAAACTCACACACAGAAACACATATATGAATCAGAAGGTGTAGTGAAGGTCCATAAGAACTGGTGACCCAACTTCTTGAGACATCCTGAAAAATTATAATGGAACACTTTGTCAACATTCAGCTTAGTAAGAAACTACATTAGCAAATAAGACATGTATGCTGTGTTAAAAGATGCAAGCTGGATATTTTCTGCAGACACAAAGGAAAAGGGGCTAAAGTAGATGGAACTCCATAAAAACATGTCAGGATGATATTGTGAGAGAATTTTAAAAATGATGTGACAAGTATGAAGAATTCAGACAGAAGGAGGTATTGTTTTTGCCTCCAGATATAACATGACTGAGATCAATATTGAAATAATACAGTTTTATACCCACATCTTCAAGAGGTTTTGATGAACTGAACAGGCTACAGAAAGGAACCTCAAGAAGCCCATGACTGGTGGTGGAAATATCTTACATTGATGGAAATATTGCAGTGTCACAGAGCCACCCAAACCAGTCCAAAACGCAGACCCATTCACTGCTTATTCCCAAAGGTCCCGAACACAACCCAGAAGACAGCAGCAGATGGCCTGAGTACCCATGGTAGTAACAACAGTCTAGTACTTTACTAATGCTACACTAACCTGAAGGGGATTCAAACATAGCCTAGATATTTTGATATTCTTTGATTGTGATTGGTGATCATGACAGATAAAGACATATTTTAGCCAAAATATAAAGCATTTGTCAGTCAAATCTGACTCAGACAAAGTTAATTAAACATAAGGTTTTTAAACTGCTTGGTCAAATTCTTAACAGGATTTGACATTTGAACAACATGATCCTGCAGGTCTAAAACTTTCTGGATACAAATAATGAATCTTCTCACAACTTCTGTTTCAAATACCCCACATGATGTTCTCACTTTTTGCCAGTCACCTCAAAATGATTTCACTTCCCCTTAACTTTCTCTCAATCAATGTTTCTTCCTTGCCCAACATTTACACAACTACACACATTTTCATGACTATATACTGAGACAGACACCATTCTGCAAGTTATTAGGCAGATTTCACAGTAGCTTTCAAGGTATTTTATTACTGTAAGTTACCACAAAAAAAAAAAAAAAAAAAAGTGCAGCCAGAGGCGACCACAACAGAGTTATCATGATCCTCTGATCCCTTCCTGTGAGTCAGAATAAACCAAATCCAGTGTAACCACAAACTCTTCAAAGGCAGACCAAAGCGCCCATTGGTTGGTCACAGGATTAACAGCGATGTCAACTATTCTGGAAGAAAATACTATCTCACTAGTGTTTCACCGTTCCTTTCTTGCCCCTCAAAAAAGTTTGGATAGCTGCAGGGTAATATTCACTGACACCAAAACAGAAAAAAATATCATCAAGCTAACATTCATTTATTTCCACATAGGTTTATGAATACTTCAAAATATTCAAAATATTTTTGTGAATAAAAAGAAATGTTGAAGAGCAGAGGAGATGGAAATATGGCCATAAACAGAAGATAACAGAAAACAACATGCTCAGGAGTATATACCCTTTCATGTGGACTGATCAAATGAAGAATTTCTTACGCTTACCATTTGGTGTTCTGGGAAAATGCCTCTGAAGAATAAGTAAGCAAAGGAAATGCATTATATATATATATATATACACACATATAAGTTTTAATTTGTAATTGCATTAAAAATGTGAATTTGAGGGCACTTGTTCATTTCTGCTTTATGCTTCCTAGGAATAAGAGCAACAATATTATATTTGCCAAGCTATCTTCTGATATCTGGGAGGCCAGTGAGTATCAAGCGACTGACACGGACTGTCAGTCAGGGATGAGATACAGAGTTGAAGGTGAAGTGATTGAGAAAATTCTATTAAAAAATCTTGTGCAGAAGCAAAGAAAAAGGGAGAAATAGGTTGTGGGGAAATCAGAGCAGAGCATCTTTCTCAGAACTGTGTGATCAGGGAGCAAGACTTTGTGTTTAAATGATTTCAGTGTATTTATGAGTAATTTAGAGTCATATGGTATAGCAGCAAATTTTGAGTAACCACGCATTCCCTAGCATAATCTTGATGCTACTATGTAACATAAAATCCAAGGAGAAATTCCTGGAGGGGATAGAGAATAAGCTAAGCCTCATTGTCTCTCAGTAAAGGCAAGCTCACTCTGTGACCCAATTCAGTAGAATTAAGCAAGATACACTAAAAATTTGTCCAGTTCTTTTGGTGGATATTTATCATATCATTGATAGATTTTTTACAACTCTACAGTATTGCTGATAATTCTAACATTCTTAACCTTTTCAGAAATCTCTTATACTACCAACACTGTCCTTTAATGAGATAACACTACCTAAACACTCGATTCTATCACACCGGTGTTATCAACTCTGCCCCTTCCCACGTCCTGCAGGTTAGATTTACCTAACATCTCTACTACTCATCCTTTTTTTTATTCATCCAGGTATCTAAAACTTTTTGAAAACTTATCTCCCATCTCAGTCCATAAGCAGATTCATCTCCAGTCTTCCTTGGCTTGTCATGCTCCTATCTAGCCAGAAAGCTATTGTCATCGTTTTGTCTTAGTTACAAGACCAAGACTTTTCTCACTGGTCACCCTTTCTCCTCTGACTTCTTTGACTTATCAAACATCTTTTAATTCAAAGTCTATCATGGACCACTCCAAGCATAGGCAGCCTTAATGACCCTTACACCACAAGACTATAAGCCACAAGGCTCTTACCATATGCCTTGGAGAGCTAAGAGGAGAAGAGCATAGTTCACACAAAGTTGACAGCGGCTCCCCAGGAGGCCCACAGTTCTGCCTGTGGTTTGGGGTTAAGCCGGGTCCTAGGGTTATCTCACACATCAGTTTCAGAAACCCTTGCTGGCTTACTTTGTCCCACAGAGGGGAAATAAGAACACTTGGCAGCCTGTTAACTAGCCCAGTTCTGGTTTCATGACAGAGACCTAGCATGGAAGCAACACGTGAACTGTTTGTTTGCTTTCCCAAGCACCTTCAGACTCAGCATCAAAAGGCGTCTGAAATCTCAAACAAGCACAATAGTTAGATTTTCACATGGTCCTACTACTGCTGCTTATCGTATCATAAACTTTCTTTGTTGATTTCCCTTCTGCATATAATCATCTGTTCGCTTTTCCTTTACAATTACACAGCTATTTGGAGTTTACAGAGACCTCTTCTCCAATATTTGGATAGGACCTAGCACAAAAGACATGGAGCCCCATGAGGGATATTCCTTAATTAATATAATTCACCTGTATCTGCTTTTTTCATCTGAGTTCCTTGCCATTCAAACTCCAGAATATTTCCTCATACAGTTCACTGCATATCTCTTTTATGATTACACCATACAAAGTATGCAAATACTAGCTCAATAAAATTGCCTAAGTCAGAGGTACTTGCTGTTCCAAAACAGCATCACCTTGGTTCACCCTTCTGTATCTATTTAGCTATTCTATGCCTACTGTTTCTTCCACTTGCCAGTGTCCTCCACTTGCCAGGGTACTACGTTCCCTTTTTTGTGTTCTAAACCTGCTAGGAACACTTTCACAGTGCACTGCTAATTATCAGAGTTCTGGCAATTTGAAGAGTAGAAATCCTAACAGAATCCCACCAACCTGGCCTGAAAACAGCTCGTTCCATAACCCCATGATTGGACAAGTAGATTACCCTGGAACAAGTTAAAAATGTGGGCCATGAGTGCTAGCATTAGTTATGTGCTGTGACTCTTGTGATTTGTGCAGAATTAACTTCTTAAGCAACTGTGCTTCTTGTTGAAGACATCCTGGCATCAGAGAGCTAATATTAAAAGCCTTAAGACACCTTACGCTGTAGAATTAGATTGTAGTGGAGGGCCTAAATTTACCACCTGAAGTTTTCCAGGCCTCCATCTCTCTTCCATTTCCCTCTTTATCTTCGGCATTCAGACTTACCCTATGGCTCAGAGCAGATGGTGAGTATTTCGCCTGAAGGCATTCATCTCTCAGTTTCATGTTTACAATGCACCAGTAACTTCTGCAAGCCATTTCAGGAGTAGAAAACTGAGAAGAAGAAAAAAAAAAAAAGAAAAAAAAATTGATTCTGCCTATTCTCCATTACTGCTTGGATGTAAATGGCTTTATCCTGCTAGTGGCTGAGAATCTCCTAGAAGGAAGTGACTTCCCTCATTGTACTAATGTAATCTGAGTGCACTCGGTGCCTTGCTAAGGCACTTGACACCTACCAGAAACAGATGCTAAATGCTAAGTAGATTAACCATCTGACTGTTACCCTCAACCTTTTTGATAATAGGTTTTATTTAAAATTGCACATACTGCTGCCCAAAAACTGATAACTTCTCTCCTGACCTCTTCCAAGGAATATAAATAGCTCATTAATCATCACTTAGTTATTTTTGTAAATAACACTACATAGACTCCTATCTTGTGCTTTTTATGTAAGCACTGTTCTCTATTTGAGAAATTAGCTCTCTGCTACAACTTAATTCATCAAGAAAGAATTATTCTGTTTAAAGCTTGATTAAATAACTTCACAATAACTTCATAAAACTGTTCAGATGATAGTTCTGTTTTCTTTCAAGCAAAATAGCAGTTTTTTTAAAAAATCTCTGAACTCACCTTTCATTTTCATGATATATGGAAAAAATACCGAGGACATCCTAATCACATATTTTTCAATTTTCTTTTTCTTGAAGGAAAAAGCTTACTTTGAGATTTACTTCAGTGTTTGGCAAATACAGTGGTCTGCCAAATAGTGGTTTATTGGTATACAGACATGTATAAACACACCCTTGCGGTGTTCAAAAGGGTAGTGAGACTGAAATAAACTCTAATTTTCCACGATTAGAAGTAGGCAAACTCTTTTTACACTCAACTACACTTCTGCTTAAAAGGATCATGGAGAAGATGAGATTTTTTTTTCCTGCTTTGTCCAGAAAGTACCTTGTGAGATTTTCAATGTGACCTTTTACTTAGGTGGGCATGAAAAGGCATGAATCAGGAAAGCCATGGAAAAGCAGTGAGGTTCTGCCATGTTATCAATGCGGCAATAAAAATCGGAGGCTATGGAAAATTACAGGAATGTGGAGACCTTAAAATGCCTGAAAAATGGCAATGCATTAACCTACTGCGCCACCTAGTCCTCGCTGGAGGAATTTTCCCTCAGAATTTGTTGACAAATGACAGTCAAATATCAACTGAGAAGTGTATTTAAATATCGAGCACACACTGAAATGCTTCCCTGGGTGAAACTTACTCTAGTATGAAGGTGTGGTTTTCATGGCTGGTATTTCGTGCCTTGGAAAGCTTTACAGCTAAATCACAAAAGCTACTCTTGTAGAACACGACTTGATCATCATGCCTCTATGTATGTGTCAGCAGAGAAAAAAACATCATATTGCTAAGTGATACAAATATTCCGTTCTTCTATATGCTTCACAGTAAATACACCTTCCAACAGCAGAGAAGTCATCTGTAGGGAGCATCTAATTTTCTCAGGGAAGCAATGTGAACAGCAAGGACAACAGAACACTTTACCACAGTAAGCTGTACGGATAGTGGGATGCTGGAATAACACCAGGGCTGGAACGGCTGGTGTAGACACAGCCGCAGTCCTCTGAAGCAAGGGCGATGTCTGTGAACATGACTGCAAGCAGCTACACTGATATCATGATGGGGCTGTTACTTCCAAAGTCTGCTTGTCCCCTAGCTAGTCACCGTTATTGGCACTACTGATCCCAAGAATGCGACTCCGGTGCTCTCAGCACCCCATGTTCCCTTTCCAATGTCTCCTCTTTAAATTCAACAAGGCCAAGTGTAAGGTCCTGCACCTGGGGAGAAATAACCCCAGACACCAGCACAGGCTGGGGACCGACCTGCTGGAGAGCAGCTCTGCAGAGAGGGACCTGGGCGTCATGGTGGACGACAGGTTGACCATGAGGCAGCAGGGTGCCCTCGTGGCCAAGAAGGCCAATGGGGTCCTAGGGTGCATTAAGAGGAGCGTGTCCAGCAGGTCGAGGGAGGGGATCCTGCCCCTCTACTCAGCCCTGGTGAGGCCAAATCTGGAGCACTGTGTCCAGTTCTGGGCCCCCAGTACAAGAGGGATGTGGAGCTGCTGGAGAGAGTCCAGCGCAGGGCCACGAGGATGATCAGGGGCCTGGAACATCTGCCCTATGAGGAGAGGCTGAGGGAGCTGGGCCTGTTCGACCTGGAGAAGAGAAGGCTGAGAGGGGACCTGATCAGTGTCTATAAGTGCCTCAAGGGAGGCAGTGAGGAGGATGGCCTCTTTTCAATGGTGGCCACTGACAGAACTAGAGGAAATGGCCTCAAACGGAAACACCAAAAGTTCCCCAGGAACTTAAGGAAAATTTTCCTGACAGTGAGGGTGACAGAGCCCTGGCACAGGCTGCCCAGAGAGGTTGTGGAGTCTCCTTCTCTGGAGATCTTCAAGCCCCGCTTGGATGCAGCCCTGTGCCACGTGCTCTAGGTGGCCCTGCGTGTGCAGGGGGGTTGGACTAGATGATCTCTAGAGGTCCCGTCCAACCTTAGGCATTCTATGGTTCTATGATTCTTTGATTCTCTTCCATAAACCAGACTCTATCAGCCTCGCCTAGCGGCACAGCTCATTGCCACACTGGAATCATCACAACAAATCTTTTATTCAACATAGCAGGTAGCAGGCACTACACCCTGCACATCAAAGCACTGAGCCTAACCAGCCAAAGAATCTAAGCTGCAATACTCTCTTAAATTATATAAACAACTCTTTATTCATTATATCATGCATTCACAATGTATCATCATCCATTGTGCATTTGTGATAAATTTCTAATTGATTAATTACCATCCACAGACTTTTTTTTTTTTTTTTTTTTTTCTTTTTTTTTNTTTTTTTTTTTTTTTTTTCCCTTTTTTTAAGGTCTCATGCCTTCTAAGCTAGCCTCTGGATTTTGGTGGAAAAATGAAAGGGCCAGCTCATTAATTCTCAGTGGCTGGCACTGGATGACTACTTCTGGCATATCCATCTAAAGTTCAGCATTCTTCATTTTTTCATGAAGCTAATGAGTTAAGTTTGTTGTTCAAATTTCTTAACCTCTTATAAAGAGAGGATTCTGATCACTGCTGAGGTATTTTGGCTTATAGAGCACCTGAGAAGGTTTACCACCTCTTCTGGATCTTCATGCTGCCTTCCAAGAACTTTTGCTGAGCAAGACTTTCTAGGAACAAGACTGAATACAGCTGTCTAAAGCCAAGGTACGTCACAAAAGGAACGTCAGTTCTTTCATTTGCAGCATCAAAGGGCTTACAAAGCTCATTTCCAGGTCATTTTAAGGTTATTGCAAGCTGACATATAAGGAGGTTTAGTAGCACTACCTAACATTCCCCAGCACCTTCCTTTTTACAGTGTTTAAAGAAAAAATAAATAAATAAATTGGACTGGAATTTTCTATGTTGCTTCTTCCTTTAAACTTTAGCCCAATCCATTTATCAGTTTCTGAGAATGACATTTAAAAAGAATCTGGAGATGTGCTGTCAGTGGCTCCTTTTTTTCCCCAGAACACAAAAATGGCCTTCAGCTTGTCCAGTTCCACCAGAAGGACTTTTGCAGGGAAATAACATTTCCTTCTCCTCTCATTAACTGCTGTCTCTAATTGGAATTGGCTTTTTGTGTCTGGAAACACAACTGTATACCCAAATCAGCTTCCAAAGCAACATTCTTAAATCCTTGATTTTTGCTTTGTGGTTGTAGGACAAAAAGGGCCTCACCCAACCACACTCTTGTTCCAGTGTCATATCTCCATTACTTACAATGACCTCATCTGTATTTTTCAATACAAAAGCGTATTAGCTAGAGCTCATTCATTGTTACTAACCTCAGTGAGAAACACCTATGATTTTCCTGTCAGATACTGGGCAGATTTCATACTTCTCCTTACATCAGGGAAAAGCCCATATTGCAGAAAAAAATTCCTGCTCCTCTTTCCAGATATGTTTAGCCACTCAAAATGGGCTTCTCTATATGAGCATGAGAGAGTGTGCTGCACAGCTGAACTATGTGAGGTTAAATGTATCTATAACAGACAGCAAGCAGCCCTACTACCACTAAAACTGATGTTTTGGCAGTGGGAATTAGCTCCAGCACACTAAGTGATGTTCACTGTCCTACCCTGGAGTGCTCTGTTAGACCTGAGACTTTAGTAGCTCAATACTCCAAATATGGAATGAAGTTTGACTCATGACTCTTGTAAGTAAAATGTTTGTTTTGATAAGTTTCTTCCTTTAGCTCACTGCAAGATGGCAGCAGAGAGTTAGTATTATTCTATGAATGTTTGTTTTCAGATAAATATTTCAAATTTGGGGCCCCAAATGACTGGATGCCTTTGACCTAACCTCTTTGGAAAGATCCAGCAAACAATCCAGACACCTAAAGAGGCTCTCAGGCAGAAATTAATTCCTTCTATCTAATTCTGCCTAACCCTTCTTCTAGAAATCTGAATTCTCTGAATTCCCTGTTCAAATTCCCCAAGCACTTGTACTTCAAGTGTCTAGAGTTGTCTCAGTATGTGGAGCATTCGTTATGTCCAAATCGTCCTGGGGTCCAGAAATAGATGGACTAATTCCCACTATGGATTAATGCTGCCAATGGTCCGCTTTCCCTGGTGTTCTTAGAGTATGACTCCTGCACATTGCAGGTATTTGTCACAAAAGGCTGTAGAGGACACTTCATTTTAAAATATGAAGACACACAGTTCTTCTGTAACAGCTGTCTGGCTCAGCCTCAAAATGAAAAGATTCAGTTCTCTCTTCAGTTGGAAGAAGTTTAGATTCACACATACAGGCCAGAATTTATTTATGCTGAACTTCTAAGGTACTAGGAGGACAGTGGTCTCACTTCAAACAATCTCACAGGTAAAAAAAAAAAAGTACTAAAACAGTGTGAACACTCACTACTTAGAGCAGAATTTATTTCTGTGATCAGCTGAACCAAAGGAAATGCCACCTCTTTACATTTGCAATACTAGTAGAAAATGTATGTAGCTTTATCATCTTTAGCTTCCAAGTAAGTTATAAGGAAACAGGAAGGGAGACTGTGTTTAAATACAGGCATCTAAACTGGAATTACACTATTACACCTGGGATTAGGACCATAAACAAAGATAATACCTTGAATATATATTTTTTTAGAGCTGTATCTAAATACTGCAGAACACTAGGCTGCTGTTTTTCCACTTGACAATAGGGAGAAAACAGAATATGGAACATCAGAAAATAACAACCTCATCTGCCTCAGACTGAGGAAAGACATTTTGTGAAAAAATGAAATCATTAAGTATATAACCATGTACTTATGCACAAAAAAAGTAAATTCAGTTTATGTATAAATTCCAATGACGGAAAATTTCTTACATTTCACTGCTCTTTCACCTTAATAACATTTGTTAACAGGATTTTTTTTATGTGACTGTTAGTTTATGGAATATAACTAAGCACTTTTTTCTTCAGTAATCTCTTAACTTGTTTCTGCTACCATGCTTTTAATTTTTTAGAACAAACCTACACTTGCCAGGAGAGATTACATCAGGTAATACATACATAACAGCTGCAGCACCTCTTATGTGCTACAATTACTACTTGATCAAAGAGATATGCCTGGAGGAGAGACTGTTGCTAGAAGCATACAAGTCTATGTACAATACCTGGCAATTCAATACAAGCTCAGGCCCTGCCCTTTGCAACTACCTACCACAGACACAATGGAAACATCTATGGAAAGCACAAGCCTTATCTGTGTAGGAGACTCACGGTGCACCTGCAAAACAAGTGCAGGCAGCTGCATGTTTCATGAGGCAGATCAGATTAGCAATCAGGTATCTGAGCTTCACCCCAGCTAGGAAGTCCTACTGAGAGGCAAAGAATACTGGCTGTTTCCAACATTAATGAGTATAAAGTTTAAGTGACTTTTCTTTTCCGCCAAAATTACTTCTAGAGGAAGTCCCCAAGCATTGCAACAAATCTCTTGTCCTTCTGGGTGCACTACAGAGCACACCTGAAATGATTTGATCTATTTAACTTCAGCTCAAGAACACATCACCTTCCTTTGCTCTGAAACAGCACTGAATCTTCCATCACTACTGACTCTAAATAGAAGCTTTTTCTGATTAGAAATCAAATCTTGCATGATGAGCATTGTTTATAAAAAAAAAATGACAGATTGCTCTATTTTTGTTTTGGAAGTTGTCATTGTACAGTCAGAAAACTGTTATCAGTGGTTCAAGGTTAAGGAAGAACAGAGTGGAATCACAAAAAAAAAAATCTATCTTAACTATGCTAACTGTCAATGTAAGTTTGTCTGATGGAACAGACCTACTGGATTTCCAAATAGCAGGAAGATATGAGGGATCACAAGCACATTACAAAACAGCATTATGATTCAAACACGTCTCAACAAATTAGAGTAATAGTGTCAGTATAGAAAGTTTAAGATTGTAGCTTTAAGCAGAAATAATCAATGGAACAAACAGGAAGAAGAAGAATTGGCAAGATAACAGCTCTGCAGAAAATGATCTGGAGCTTCCAGCAGATCACTGGCTCATCGTAAGTCAACAATGTTCTTCAGAGGACAGAAGAAATACTTAAGTGTGTAGAAACATCACTTTTAAGTAAATATGGTGTTGGTAAGGCCCCAATGGAGCACTGAATCCTCCATTTCTACTTTGGGGATTAGATTTCAATGACCATAATTCACATTCTTAAAAGCAGTGGAAGAATTGTTTTTAGTCTTCAGTACTTCAAAGGCTGCTGCAAAGCAGAAGAAAATAATTTGGTCTCTGCTGGTATGTAAGCAGAAAGTGGTGAAGTTAAAGAGGTAGTAAAGATTTTTGATTTACACATTAGAGAACTTCCTACTGCTAAGAATAAGCTAGGTGCTAATTAAAGACTGCCATAGAGGGCAGTAAAGTTTCTGGCAGTAGAGGTTTCTAAGAACAAACATCTATGAATCAGGTTATAAGTTTGATTCATCCTGCTTTAAGGCTGAAGATATCCTCCTGCGCTTCTCCACACTACTGTACATACAAATGTACAACTGAAAGGACTTCCATGCTTTTCTTACAAATTACTTTCTTTTAAAATGAGATACAATACCTGTAGCAGACTATCCAGAGGTTCTAGGGAGTGATCATTAACATCTCAAGTCCATTGTCAAGTGGAATCAATAGCTCCTGGCTTCTACTTTAAATAATATGTTAAATAACATGTTTCACTTCCCTGATTATTGTGAAATTTTTATCTACCCCATTTCTCTTTTTTCCAAGTCTTAGGTTCACAGCCTGACACAGGGAATTCTCTTTTGTACCTTCTACTTCCAGGCTTTTTTTGTTTTTCCTTTATAATTCTCCTGTTGGTGTAGATAGCATTGTTTCAGCAGCTTGCACTCTTCCTGAAGGACTGCAAATTCAGAAAATTATCTGTTTATTACTCTTTAGGGACACATTTGCCAAACAACGTAAGTCACTGTTTGGTTTAAAAAAAAAAGCGAGAAAGTAAGAAAGATTACAGGAAAAAAATAGGTAGATTTAATAAATGTTGAAGGAAGATATGTGAAATAATACAAGCATGTTTTAGAACATAGTTCTCAACAGAAAATAAATAGTTTTAGATGCCCAAACCCTACAACAACTTGACAGATTAATGATGAAATAGGTATAGGGGGCATTACAATGCTGAAAGTGTAATAATTAAACAAAGCACTTATAAAATGAAACTGACAAAACAAAATTGGGAATTCAAACCTAACTGCTGCTGAGGGTGCTATTTCTGCATTCAGCAGTACTGGTGCCACAGTAGGTGCTGGTGGTACTGTAAGGAGTTGCAGAGTAGTAGTCCTCAGCAATATAATACAGCTATACCGTATCAGAACTGAGTCTTTGATTCTGTCTACCCAAGGAACTAAAGCTCTAGCACAAGTGGGGAAAAAACTTTCCTCAGAGGTTGCAAAGAAAGAAAGGGAGAGGGACACAGGTTGGACTAGACCTTCTCATGGCCCTTTCCAAACTACATTTCTAGGATTTAACATAAAGAGCTTTGACACTTCAGATTTTGTAAACACTGTGACACTTGATGTTGTAGTGCCAAGTCCTTTTTTGGATTGACCTTTGTTTTGCTAAAACCTTGAGCTTTCCCACTAAAGTATGAAGATTATTATATGTGTTTTGTGAAGCATATTCTGGCCGATGAATGAAAATTTCTTCATTCACATATTATTCAATAATTATTGCTAGGAAAGTTTGGTGCTCCATGAATCAGTGTGAAAGAGCAGCATCTCCTAGTTGCTGCTACCCAACTGGGAGAGGCAAGACTGAACACCTAGAATTCACAGCAGAGATAAATACTTCAGAATCTCTGGATAAAACTAGCAGATTTTAATATGTATCTCCAATGAAGAGATAAAAGAAAAAACATTCTCAGGCACAAACAAGGGGGATCAAAGCAGAAAACCAACTTACTATAAAATCTTTAGAACAGAATTTGCAAAATTTTCCTATCCCTGTATTAAAAGACCCTAGGGAGTACAATAACACCACTTCAAAATTTTAAAAGTGCTAGAATTAAACCATTTTAATTTTTTCTCATTTAGTTTTCATTACAGGACAACATCTCATTTTTCCAGATGGATCCCATAACCTATGAAAACCCTATGTTTTATTTATTGTACATTATTCAAATACTAATCTAAATACAGGAAACTTTCCAGGAAGCTTTCCTAATTATATCACAGAATCACAGAATGGTTGAGGTTGGCAGGGACCTCCAGAGATCATCTAGTCCAACCCCCTGCTCCAGCAGGGACACCTAGAGTACCTAGAGCACAGGGTGGCATCCAGGCAGGTTTGGAAGATCTCCAGAGAAGGAGACTCCACAAGGAGCCTCTCTGGGCAGCCTGTGCCAGGGCTCTGTCATCATCACAGGAAAGAAGTCCTTCCTCATATAGAGATGAAACTTCCTGTGTTTTAATTTATAGCCATTACCTGCCACTGGCCACTACAGAGAAGACTTTGGCTCCATCTTCTTCACATTCTCCCCTCAGGTATTTATACATATTAATCAGATGCCTTCGCAACCTTCTTTTCTCCAGACTAAACAGGCCCAGCTCACTTTGTCTTTCCTCATATGACAAATGCTCCAGTCCCTTAATCATCTTTGCTGCTCTGCACTGGACCTTCTCCAGAAGCTCCAAGTCCCTCTTGTCCTGGGGAGCCCAGAACTGCCCCCAGTACTCCAGGTGCGGCCTCACCAGAGCAGAGCAGAGGGGCAGGATCCCCTCCCTCGACCTGCTGGCAACGCTCCTCCTCATGCAGCCAGGATCCCATTGGCCTTCTTGGCCACGAGGCCACACTGCTGCCTCCTGGTTAACCTGTTGTCAACCAGGACTCCCAAATCCCTCTCTGCAGAGCTGTTTTCCCACAGGTCAACCCCTAATCTGTACTGGTGCCTGGAGTCATTCTTCCCCAGGTGCAGGACCCTGCACTTGTCCTTGTTGAACCTCATGAGGTTCCTCTCTGCCCAACTCTCCATCCTGTCTAGGTCTCTCTCAATGGCAGCACAGCCCTCCAGAGTGTCGGCCACTCCTCGCAGTTTGGTGTCATCTGCAGACTTGCTGAGGGTGCACTCTGTGCCCTCCTCCAAATCCTTGATGAACAAGTTGAAGAGCACTGGGCCCAGTACTGACTGCTGAGGGGCACAGGCCTCCAACCAGACTCAGCCCCATTTATCACTACCCTCTGGGCTCTGCCATCCAGCCAGTCCTCAATCCACTTCACTGTCCACTCGTCCAGTCCACAGTTGCTGAGCTTCCCCATGAGGATGTTATGGGAGACAATGTCAAAAGCCTTGCTGAAGTCAAAGTAGACAACATCCAAGTCTCTCCCAGCATCCATCCAGCCAGTCATCCCATCACAGAAGGCTATCAATCAGGTTGATCATGCATGACTTTCCCTTGATGAATCCATGCTGGCTACTCCTGATCAGCTTCTTTTCCTTCATGGGCCTAGAGATAGTCTCTAGGATAAGCTGCTCCATCACCTTTCCAGGGATGGAAGTGAGGCTGACCGGCCTGTAGTTTCCCGGCTCCTCCTTCTTGTCCTTTTTGAAGACTGGAGTGATATTGATTCATTCCAGTCCTCCAGGACCAAGCCTGCTCTCCTTTGACCTCTCAAAGATGATGGAAAGCGGCTGAGCAGTTCCCTCTGCCCTCACGTGCATCACATCCAAGCCCATAGACTTATGGGTGTCCAGTTT
Organism: Crypturellus undulatus; assembly: GCA_013389825.1. Lineage (NCBI taxonomy): Eukaryota > Metazoa > Chordata > Aves > Tinamiformes > Tinamidae > Crypturellus > Crypturellus undulatus. Next base: position 35,209 of record VWPW01027359.1, on the reverse strand, counting down.
GCCTAAATAATCCCTAACCCAGTCCTCCTCGAACAGCGGAAAGTCTTCCTTACACTCCCATTATCTCTCTTGCCTCCGGGCTCTGTAGTTCATGGGGAGTAATCTTAGCTAGTTAAAGCTAAGCTAGTTAAAGACGGAAGCAAAAAAAGCGTTTAGTAACTCTGCCTTCTCTGCCTCCTCTGTCACCAGAGCACCCTCCCCATTCAGCAGCAGACCAGCATTTTCCTTCCTCTTCCTGTTGCTGATGTATTTGTAGAAGCCCTTCCTGTTGTCCCTGACATCTCTTGCTAACTCTAATTCCAAATGGGCCCTGACCTTCCTCATTGCATCCCTGCATTCTTTGACAATGTTCCTATATTGTTCCCATGTGTTTCAGCCCTTCTTCCACATCATGTATGTGCTCTTTTTCTCTTTAAGTTTTCCCAAGAGCTCCTTGCCCATCCACACAGCTCTTCTGCCCCTCTTTTGCTCAACTTCTTTCTTGTAGGAATGCTCTGATTCTGAACCTCGAGAAAGTGTTACTTGAATATTAGCTAACTCTCCTGCACCACCTTTCCTTCTAGAACCATATCATCTAAGCACATTAGGAAAAAGAATTATTTACTATATTACAGTCAGTTGTAGAGAAGTATTGTTATTAACATTTGGTAGATATGAAAAAAAAATTGCAAAATTTTGCCATCTTAGTTTTAGAGATCTATGACTTGAGTTTTCTGTAACACTAAGAAATTAGATGGCTCTTTGTGTACACAATCCCCTGAGTTCTGATGCAATCCTGTATGACCTGTACTACCATCCACAGATATGGACCACAAGAAATGAGTAACTAGTAACCGCCTAGGAAAAGTTTCCTCAGGATGACTCATACAACATGCACAGGATCTCTTTGGGAGAAACACTAATAGCAACAATTAGATTCTTAAGAATAAGTGTTTTTCCACTACTAATCATTTAGCTCCATCCAGCATCAAACAGGGATTGTTCTTCAATCGAAAAATATTTAACCATGTCATTAAAGATTGCTGTCATTACACGCAAAGACATGAAGCCCAAAGCAGCAACCATGGTCCCTGCAGTTAAGGCATGCACATAGGGCACGTCCTCCCTGCCTCTCCAACCTTCCAGGGAAAGTTGAGTGAACTTGAAGGATGGGAAACAGTGGGAACGGGAGAGCGATGCGCACAGTGCCATGATCACCCAGCCTACAGATGTACACAAGCTGAGGGAAAAGCAGCCATAAAAGGCTACAAACTGGAGAAATCTTCATGATGAACAGCTCAAAAAGGACGAGTAATGGGTTTAAGCATTCTGGATCGTTAAATCTTCCATGGGTGGAAGTGCAGCAACCGGGGGCTCCATGGTGGTGCAATGGGGGACTCGGGAGCCTTCGTCTCTCTTCCTGCCTGACGAGTCTGCGGTTAGAGGGAGGGCGAGACGGAGGGAGGGAGGGAGGGAGGGAGGGAGCCGGGCCTGCTCCCCCGCCTCCAGGAGCGGGAAGTGGGAACACGTTGCCCTTCCCGGAGCTGGGAGGAAATTCCTGAGCGGCTCCTCAGCGCGCTGCCCTCCCTCACCGTGGGCCGGCCGCGCAGAGCCGCGCTCCGCCGTCCCCGGCCTGCAGCCGCCGCAGGTGAGTCGCGCCGCTCGCTGCCCTCCTGCGCTGTGTCCCAGCTCTGCCGTCCCCTGCCCACCGCTGCGCAACCCTTTCCTAGTCCCGGTCCCCCTGTGGAGAAGCTCCCACCGTCCCCCCATGGCGCTGTCACCTCGGGTCTGGTCCTGCTGGCTGCTGCCGGCCCTTTGCCCGGCATGACCGTCGCTTCTGCCACCTCTTTGCCCCCTTCGCCACTGCTACTCTGCTCCTGCACGCACTGCTTCAATATCGCGTAGAAGTGCCGCTCTGAGCCCGCACAGGGGGGCACCTGCCCCTCGGAAGGGCATCCTGCCCTGCCAGGGGGTCGGCGTCTAGCAGAGCGGGCACGTGCCAGGGTCTGAAGGTGCCCATGCCCATCCCACCAAGGGTCGCCGGGCTGCGGAGACCAAGGGCCCCGTGAAGGCTAAGGCTGCCCCGGCTTTTTATGGAGCATCGGAGTGAAGGAGATGTGAGATACTCCAGCACGGTGCCTCTCTTCTCTGCAGTTTGGCTGGTTTGGGGGGTATAACTTTTTCAAGTCTATTTCACTGTCTAAATACATCAAGCCTGGACCATTCTCTACTCCAACAGAGGAAGCCAGATCTTAGCAGCACTAGGAGCAGATTATGCCTTAGAAAACATGGTAAAATTACTCTCTGCCTTGCTGCGAGCAGCCACAGTGCTGGGCAGTTATTTCTTTACAACTCTTAGCCTTTTTTTGCCAGTTGTTTGGGCAGGGGTAGCGGCTGTTGGTTTGAGTACTCTTTTTTTCCCTCTATTTAATTGTCTTTTTGTTAGCATTGAAATTTTTATGGGACCATAAAATACATAATATTATCCTGTTTTGATAAAGCTCTTTAGAAAACTGACCACATGCATTAAAAGAGCTTTCTGTTTTTCAAAAACAAAACAAAACAAAACAATAACTACAACAAAAAAACCACTCTCCTTAAGTAATTAAATGAGTGTATGCCTATCAGGTCTTAATGATACTCTACATGCAGCTTTTTAAAACCTGATGGTCACCCATCTAGATCACAAAGGTTCATTAGGTCCTTTCAGTGTCTTGCATACAGGCATATTTCCAGTAAATAAACTACGAGTAATTGAAATCATCTTTAAAACTGCTGTGAGAAAAAATGTTGCATGCAAGGGCTAAATGAAGGCTCATGCACTTCAGAATTTGGCATCTCAGCTATTTGTTTTCGCAGAATTCAGAACTGTTGCAAACCATCTTTTGGATGAACAGTGTGATCTGTATTTGAAAAAGGGGGGCTGTTTGACAGGATGCTGTGGCAAATGTTGCTTTACCAAAACTGTGGGGAATTGTAGGAGTTGGGAGATCAGAGATACACCTCGATGCCATGGTTTTGTATGAATCCCTAGGTTAGGGAAGTGTGGTTGATTTTAGACACTTAGTTAATCATCCCTGTGCATAAGAGGAATAAACATGTGCTGAGGATGAGTTAGCCCACCTCTGATCTGGTTTTCTCTGGAGGAGAAAAGAGCTCCTCTTTCTCTATGATGGCTGTGAAATTAGCTTATGGTATTTGGGTTCTGAAGTTTAACACATCAGTTGTGTTAGAGACCTGCATGTGTGTACTGCATGGTGTGAATCTAAGTCGTGGTTCCTGTCCTCACACTGTCTGCCTGTAAAGCAGAGGGAATGAGAACACCAAATGAAAAATGTGATACAAATTCAAAGTATAGTTATGTTGTTTGTGCATGTGCCTCACTGACAGTTGTCTTCCACATCTAAAAGCTATCTGACTGGGATATGGTTTGGTGTCCCTGTCTAATACACTGTTTAAACTAAATGTTCCCTGGATTGTAGAAACTGGAGAAGTTTATTTACCCAGCCTGTGTACAAGGCCTGGTTCATTTGAGGATATGGGCCATAAGTAGCAGGTATTTTTTAAAAAAAGCAGAGCAAATGTGCTGAAAGTTGTATAAAGCCTGTTTTGGAATGTGCAGCTCTAAGAAGATGAATGAAGGCAGAGCTCCTCTGGGGCAGATAACATTAGATGTTCATAGCTGAGGATCCTTGTCACAGATATGGTCCTTCCAGAGCTGTAGGCTTCTGCTCCATTGTACTGCAGCAATGTAGGCGCCCCAGTAGCTCCAGCTCCAAGTTGCTGGCTTCTGATTATTGAAAGTCTGATCTTAAAGAGCTTTAGATGGAATTTTGGTGCTTTTGAAGAGAGAGTTGATGAAATATTTATCTTGGCATACTTGCTAGATGAATAATGGGGATTTTTTTCCCGCTCTTGTCCACAGAATCACAAAAGTATTGGGCCAGATGGGACTTCACCTAAGACAGCCTTTTGCTCTGAAAGAGAAACAACTTACCTGAAGGTGTTTATTTAAACTATTCCCCAGCTTCCTACTGAAAGAAATTTCATCTTCTCCTGAGGTAATGGTTCCTGCACTGTCTCTGCTTCTGGAATGATTCTTCTCAGATTTTTGGGTCACAGAAAAATTCCTATTGCTGCTGAATGTTATCACAGTTGCTGTTAGCAATCTCTCTCTCTCTCAAAAAAAGTTCTACCCTACTGATGTATCTATCAATATTTATAATTACAAGTTTGAGTGGGGAGCCTTAAATCTGGTGTTATCCATCATATCTCAACCCAGATTACATGGCAAGTGGAATTTTTCGCATTAGTACAATTATGAGTATGGGAATATATATTCACAAGTGAAAAAACATAGTGGTACAGGCTAGGAACTCACAAGATGTCTGTTTTCTTTATTCCTCCATAGATATTGAAATGTTAGAAATTAAATTTCGCAAGATAAATTTGGTGCTGTGTTGCTAAAATTTAATCCATCAATCAATTGCAGATATTTGTCTAGGTTTTCTTTTAGCTTCCAGTCACCTACGATGCCTGGTGTTTTCTAGCTAAGAGCGTCTTCATGATTATCTCTTCCCGCAACTGTCACTGTGCTGAGTAAAAACTGGGGAGCTGCTGGCTTTTCAGCCTCACCTCAGCCCCTGGAAACGTTACTAAGCAAGTTCACCTGAAAGCCATTTCCACATGAAGAATAAGAATTTATTTGGGGACAGATAGTGTTTATTTACCAAGGGGCAAAAATTGTGTGACCAACATGATTGCTTTCTAGGTTGAAATGGTAGGCCCTGTGAACAAGGGGAGAACAGTGGATGTTAATGATCTTCCAGATATCATCCTGTGGCCAAATTAAGGTAGAAGGGACTGGATTGGTATACTACAAGATGGCACAAAACCTGGATGAACTTTAAAAGGAGAGATCAGCACATCAGAATCTGTTGGATGGACAGTTAGGGTGTTATTTGTTGGGGATTAATGCTAATGCTCAGACCAGTGCTGTTTGTCATCTTCTTCAACTCCCTGGATAGTGGGAAGTGGGAAGTGCAGCACCACCAAGCTTGTGCATGACATCAATTGATAAGACTAGTTGATAATGCCGTCAGGAAAGGGTACCATTCAGAGAGATCTCTGAATTTAGCATTCAACAATCTCTTTGGCAGATTGGCAGAAAAAGAGCTGAATCTTTTCTTTGGAACCATCAGAGAAATTCAGAGTTTCCCCAAAACAGAGTGGACCAAAGACAGAGTCATTAAACTTAAGTATTTTCAGTTCTGAGGTACTAAGTTGGTGATTTTCTTTTGGGAAGAAATTCTGGAGTGAATTCTTGGCCTTTTTGAAATCAATGGGTGTTCTCTCCTTGGCTTTAATGTGGACAGAAGGTCACCTACTTATCTCTTACGTTAACGCAGTTCCTGCTTGCGTTATCTGCTCTGTCAATGTCATGGAAGCAGTGGAAGAAGACACTCTATGAGTATTCAGCTGATATACAGCTCCAGAAATGTAAAATGGAGAAAGTTCAAGATAATTGTGTTTTTGTATGTTCTTGTTAATGTCATCTGGCCTACTGTACCCTCTCCGCCTGTGAACTTTAACCATATTGCTGCTGAATGTTTCATGGCTGATGCTAATGATCCTTCAGCCTTTCGTGACTTCTCTGTACATCTTCTTTCCATACTAGGGAATTTGCAGGCGATTTATGTCTTACAGCATCTGAAGTAGGTCAGTCCCGCAGGACGGAACAGCGCAGGACAAACAGAGTTTCAGCCTGTTGAAGTGAGAGCCTGCAACTGCAGAAGGATTGCAAGATGGGACTTCTCATTGCTTGAGAAGACAATTTTTCTAGGAATGGAAGTTGCTGAGACTTTGATGTGTGTACTTCAGCTCCAGCCCAACTGGAACCCTCTATGCAGTGTCTTGCTGCTGACTGAAAACCGTGCTTGTCACTGAGGCTGGCAGGGCTCTTCCATCAGGCTCCTAGGTGGAGCTGAATTGTGTTCTGGAAGCCACAAGGCCCTTAGCTCTTTGATACTGCTTTTTTTGGTGTTAGAATATATTTCTTGCTACTTGTGCAGAAAAAAAGCCAAAAATATGCCAAGACAATATTAGCTTTAGTATTTCCTGGGAATATGCAATCTATGCTATACTGCCAGCAGGTCCTGAAGCAAGAAGGTTTTTGAATTCTGTATCTTTCTGATTTTTCTGTGTTCATTCTTCCTGAATTCTACATAAATTGCCAAGGATGTATGTGGGTACTTCATTTTTATTTTCTTTTCTTTCTGTTTTTCTTTTTTTAAATACAGTAGTAATATCTGGACTATTGTTTGGCATGCATTTCTCCTAAAACAAATAAATAGAAATGCCTTTTCTCCTGAGAGAAGGAAACGGAGGATCAATGATCAATCATTTCATCTTTCTGGCAGTACTGTTCTCCTTGAGGACGGCACACTCCCATCAAGGTAAATGTTTGAACATTTGCTTGTGGTTGTTCATTTTTAATTCCTCTGGGAGTTGTATGCTTAATCAAATTATCCTCCATGGTAAGGAGATGAAGTAACTTAAAAAATTACCCTTGGTATTCTGGTCATGAAAAGTTGTCATAGCTTGTAATGAAGTCTCAGAGGTTTTTTGTTTGTTTGTTTGTTTGTTTGTTTGTTTTTGCTTTCCTTCCATCTTAAATGTTTTGGATCTGTAAATGTTTTGATCTGCACTCACTCCTTTTTAAATAGTTTATTTCAAATTTGGCCACTTTTTGCTTTCTGTATCTTTCATATACTTTATCTTTCCTGTCTGCCTCATCTGTGTAAGCTTCAGCTTTTCTGTTGGCTCTTTTCTGCGTGTGCCATGAAACAGCAGGACCAGAATTTTATCTTGCAGTTCAGCTGCGTATCTAATATAAAGAAAAAAAAAATCTCTGCATATATCCAGAAAACACAGTTCAAGATAAAGATAAATTTCCAAAAGGTTGTTTGCACACTTGCTACTGGTAATAGATTGGGCCTGGATCTGAGATGTTAAAAGAAGAAAAAGAAGGAGTATTTGTAATTGGATTTTATGTGAATACTTTTAAGAAGGATTTGTGAAGGTATAGTCTACATTGTAGAAATTGCATTGCCTTTATTAAGATGAAGGAGGGAGAGAAATTTTGTTTGTCTGAATGTATTTGGTATCATGCAGAAGGGGTCATGTTTGTAATTTGGACTTCATTGCTCTCTCCTCTCTTTCTCCTGAACATTTATGTTTTTGCTCTCCAGTCACTCAAGGTGCCTTTTTCTCAGTTTTGAGAATCTATTACCAATATCCTGCAATGGCAAAACTTCATAGTGCAGGCAAGTCCAAACAGCTACTGCATTACAGTAACTTAGTGAATTGTTTTCCCAGGGAGTTGTTCAGGGATAAAATTACTCTCTGTTGTTAATCATGAAGCTATTTCAGTTTGAATTAATTTTCAAGTTAAAGCAAGTCTTAAGATGCCTTGACTATTTAACTTTCCTAGGAGCTGAAGTTATAACTGTGAATGTTACAAACATTTCTATCTATGTAAATCCTACTATGAAGATCTTCTTTAATTCTGAATTTTTAACTCAGTGGTTTGCAGGGGTTGGCCTCTAGATGAATCCTTAGCTATATTCTTTCGTGTATTTCTTGGTACTGTGGTAATGTCTATAAGCCCTGAGCAGTGATCTGATCTCTGTTATGTCAAGCTCTGCAGAACATAAAGCTGAGAAGAGAACATACAGAGCTTATAATCACTGCAGTAGACGTGGTAGTAACACTTGCAAATAGAATGGCCCAGAGAAGGAAGGAGAAGAGGATCAGAAAAACTTGGAAGATAAGCGGAGGTTTCTTTTAATGATGCACTCTGAAGAAGCAAATACAGATATGAGGGAATTATGCATTATTTAGTATTTTTAGAATCTTTTACAGCTTGCAGCTTCATTAGCTAGTGATTGATAGCTAATTGATAGCTTTTTTTTTTCTGAGTATTTTATGATGCCTTTCATTAATATATTTTCATAGTGGCACTGTAAAATGCGCAGGAGCCCTTACTCCTCTCCAGCTGTGTTTCTCAATGCAAGCAGTCTTGCCCTCTGTATTGTGCAATTTATTGCTGTCAGTTTTAATCACTCTCCAAGTGTGTCTACCTGCGGGAAGCGCTGAACTCCTTCACTGTGGCAAAACAGAGGCTTGGGTTTCTCCCTACCATGAGGAAAGACCGTCTTGTGTCTGAGGCTCTGGAGATTTATCATGAAGGAACTATGGTGCAGACATGAGGTAGTTAAGAGGTATTTGGGCTACTTGCTGTGAGGATTTGTGTTTGGTGTAGGAAGGAGAATCTGAGTACAGAGAGTTGGTTCCACTTTGGTTTTTCTTTGTGGGGAGAAGAGGGGGCTGCATGTTGCAAGTTTAGCTCATTTACACAAATCTGTTTGTTAGGTTTCAATCACCCAGGCTATCCAGCCTCATCACAGCACACCGATTGGAGTTCTCTGTCAATTTTTTTTAACTGTCATGAAAGAGCCATGATTTAGTTCTGTATGAAGCAATCATAACAATTTTATCAAAACTTGGATTTAAAAACCTTGTTAGAGAACAGCTATAAGACACATTTTTCTCTTTGATGAGCTTGTTATATCAGTAGCATACCTGGTTTAAAGGTTAGGTCTGGAAAACTATGTAGATCTTACTCAAACTGTTATCCAAAATCATGTATTTAGACATCATGTATTAGCCCGTTGCAAGCTTTTCTAAGCTACTGGACATATAAAAGTTCTTTATTTGGAGCTTTAGAAAGGAACTTGGAAAAATCTGGCTTTCATGCCTGAACCTAGCTACAAGTAGGTGCTCAGTGGTAGCCTGAGTATTTAATTAGTATTTAAAATTTGGGAAGAAAAATACCACAAAATGTAAAATATGGTAGGCAGGTATTATGCTAGTACCCTATTGATCAACCAAATTATCTGTATTTCAGTTTAGAAGACTTGTTTATTTTTATTAATGTGCTGGAGACGTGTTCAATGGGAATAACATCAAGTCATTCAACGTGTGGTTATTCTCATGTTGTGCATTGGCTTAATGATAAATAGATGTCAATGAGAGTTTCTCCCTTACAATTTTCCTAGCTGTGGAGCTCTCTCAGGCATTTTCTCGGAGTTCTCTTTAGTTTCTACTTTGCTGTCTGTCTGATCTGCACAACTAAACAACTAAGTAGCTGGTGAATTTCACAAAGGAGATGAGAAATTTAGCATAATTTTGCAACTTTGTGCTTTTCTTACTGTCTTTTTTCTCACTTCTGAGGGATAATGAGAATCCAGGAGAGTAATGTTTTCTGTATAGATGATACTAGATCTGTCAGTGAGGTTTTGGCACGTTCTGTGAGGGAAACTAAACCATTTTTCTTAAGGGCAGTATATGAAGAACAATGGGGAATGGTGCAGAAAAGGAGGGTCACTTCCAGAGTGCTTGCTCACCAGCAGCCCGTTTTTTCATCTGGCCCTAGTAAAGGTTTCTGCAAATTAGCTGTTTTTTCTTTCCAGGTGTACACTTCTTGGGAGTTACTTTGTGCCTCTGTTTTTCACAGACAGACTTGCCAGGTCCATTCCCTTAGGTTTGTTTCTTTGTGCTGGGCTCATCTGTTTTCCCCGAGTTGGTTCAGCATTGCAGAAGGGTGAAAAACAGGAATGATAATGGTCCAGATTGTAAGATCAGTCCAGTTTTTACACACAAAATGAGATCCCCTTCCTAGGCTCAGTTGCACAGTGCTTCATATGACAGGGTGATAGAGGTGCAGGTAGGGCTGACCAAAAATGAGCAGCTAACACTACATACTGAAGAACAGTTTTGCAGTTGATTCCTTAGCATATGTGAGATTTTAACGGTCACCTTTACATTTACCACAAAGACTGTCACTAGCAGATTAGTACCTGAAATATCCTCAAACAATGAGATATCTCAGAAACTAAAGCCCAGTTATCTTGTTTTGATGGCAAAAGTCTGGAATATGGGAGATGAAGTGTACATCGTCATGTGTTCCCAAAATACCAAAAGATCCTTTCCTTCCATAGTTAATTTTATCGTTCACTTCATTGCTTGCCTTGTTCTGGCTGCCTGCCCAGTCAGTCCTTGGCAGCGGAACTAACAATAATTCTGTTTTCCAGTGAAACCTAAAATTGCTGCTGCTTCATCATTCAGACAAGTGAAGTTCATTCCCAGGCCTTCCACTTTATCTATACAATAACAGACAGTGAAGTAGTTGCCTTAAGTGCTGGGTTTCCCCAAAGTAACGTAATACTGCTGCCAGTATTTTTCAATCTTTGCTGTTAAGCAGCGGATCTGTTCTTAAGGACCATGTCGTAAATGGGGCCAAATAGGAAATTCTGCATATGAAACATCTTTGAATTTTCCTTACAGGAGATCCTGCTATCATATAGTCGCAAATGTTTGTCTTTCTTCAATAATCAAGTATTAAGACTGATGTCAGAATTGACAGAAGAGGAAGAAATGTGTATTAATACTTCTTCCTCCAATACTTTTTAAGATACAGCAACAGTTTCTGAGATCCAGACTTTGTTTTCTCCAAGACACCCGAAAAGCCTTTTATCGGATGGCAGTAGTTTCCTCTAGATTGAAAACTTGTGACTTTCTTTTTTTTTTTTTCTGTACCTTTCAAAATCGAATGGATTTTAAAAAATACAGTTAGTAGATGATTTTCTAAAAGATAAAATTTTCTGAAGGAGAGGATCATTTCTAAGTGGTTAGCTGTGTCTCGATAGAGGTTTTCTTCTACGTATTCTTTAGATATAGTTTGGGCTGGTTTGTAAAACTCAGTGGTTTCAGTGTCTGCATTCTCCAAATTATTAAACTTTCTTATAAAGTTTATGCTTATATAAAATTTTACTTAAAAAAGTTTTTCCTTATTGATCAGAAATAGATAGATATTGATCAGACACAGTGCTTCTCTTGAGCCTTTCATTTCCTACAGCTAATGCAGGGATTCACACATAAGGAAACTGCCACACTGGTGTTAGAGCAAAGCAGGCACTGCCAGATAAATTACAGTCCAATTGCCACCATGAGCAGCTGTATCAATGTATAGATTCTCAGAACATGCCCAAACCAGTAATGACTAAATTTATTAGATATAGTGTCTAGGGTAATCGCTAGACCAGTGGTCAAGTACGTGTGAGAAGTAATGGGAGGTGGAAGTTGTATAAGCAGCAGCTTGCTGGGATTAAAACCAGCTGGGATTACTGGTTTTGGCAGTCTCAGACCAGGTTAGACGAGGACCGTGACTGCAAGGGGTGAGGAAGCGCAGAATGAGGTCTGTTATTAAAACACACAGCTACTTCTGTGATTTCCTTCCTGCATCTTGTTTATAGTGAGCAGAAACACCTTGGAAAGCAGCTATGGCGGAAGAAAAATCCTACTGACTTACTTAGATGTTTCAGTTCCTTGGCTTCAGTTCCTTGGCTTGGCTGACAACCAGATCATCTGTTTTTTGAGAGAGGAGAAAATACAGGTCAATGAGTGCTCTATGTTATCCCTTCTAAAAGCTGGCTTTTGGGGAAGGGAGCAAAGCTGTTCCCCACTCCACAGGAGGGGGACAGCTCCTAAGGTGATCCCTGCTTTTCAGTGAGCTTTGTCAGACCCTTTCCCAACACCAAACAGGAGGTTAGTCTGAGCAATGGATTAAACCTAAGCTCACGAAGGGTTGGAGGTGCCGTTATAAGCAGGTGTCTAATTCCAGTAGAAGGATCCATGACCCTGAGTTAAACACCTAAGCTCTGTACAGACCAACCAGGAATGTGCCTAAAGCTACACTGCGGTCTGAACTGGCTTGTGAAGGAAAACTCTTAGCCTTTCCTTTTCAAGGTCCTGATTTGCATTAACTAAATTAATCTTCGTTAGGTCAGAGAGCAAAAATGAGCCTGAATTTTCAATCCTAACAATTAGAGGCTTTGCTGGAGGCAGGAGTTTCCTGAGATTTTTCTCTATTTGTGTTGTTTTTTTTCTCTTTTAAGACTGAAAAAAGGAAAGATCAGTAGTCTGATAAAGTAGCTAGTAAATTGATGGCATAATGAAATTAAATAGCAAAACCAAGACCATGGTGAGGATATGTTCAAGAGCTCCATTCTAGCTTTCTGATGCATAAAGAAAAAACACTATCTTTGTTTTTGATGTAAACTGTGTGAGACTCTGGATGACTCATTTTATTTTTTGCTTCTTCTGAGCTGGCTGGTGTGGGACATCATTTCTCATCACTGTATTTTCTCAGGTCTGTCTTGCCAATATGGTAAACATAAAGTAAATTTTCAAAAGCATCTGCACTCTCTATCACCTTGGAAATGTTTATAATCAGCATGGGCTTTGGGAAGGTAATTAGGAATGGCTTAGTTTAATTTTTGCTTATGATAGCAAAAAATAGAGAGTTTTTCCTTTAGGATCTGCTTTTTTTTTTTTTTTTTTTTTTTTTTTCATTGTCAGGATTCTGCTTTGCTACCTCCTCTATTGGACCCTGAGAGAGTTGGTGTCAGAGATGGGGGCAGAGTCTGATATGTCAAACTACCTGCTCCCCGGCCCGACTGATGGCTCTCGTGAGGAAACTGTCATGGAGCCTTTGGTCTCATGTAGCTTAAACACACTTGAAGGACTGAAGCATACAAAAACATTATTTTTGTATCATTTTTGTGCTTCCAGAATCCCTCGTGTTCCCAGTGACATATCTTCATGTTTCCAAAGATTTGCCTCTTCAGCGTCTGCAGGTGGAATGGGATGTTGGCAAGTCAGCACATGATGCTGAGCTGTCAATGTCTTTTGAAATACAAGTGAATCGAACAGAAGAAAATACCACTGTGTGGACAGTAAGTGTATTTAAACAAAAAAAGATATTTTAGATGTCTGCAATATAGATGAATCTGAAACAAAATCAAACATTCAGATGCATTTACAGATTGCACTATTGTTTAAGTTTACCATTTACAACATAGTATTTCCCAAGCTGAACTAGAACTACCTCCGTATTTCAGTAGATGCCACACTTGGTCTAATGTCCAATTTCAGTGAAAATAAAATATTGTCTCAGAAAAGGGGATAATTTCTGCCTGTGCAGAGTGTAGCTGCACTTTGCATATCCTTATTCAGATACCATAGTGGGCCACTTAGGAGATCTGATTTTTAAAGGCCTCCATTCATCTTTGAAGGTGCAGGTTCCCTGATGCCCTCGCAGAAAAAAAAAATATCTTTGCTCCTAATGCAGGCAACTAGTTATCTTTGCAGCCTGATTGCTAACTTTCATTAGTGATTAATTAAGCAGAAGTCGTGTGTTGCTGCAGCTCATCTTAGGAACCAAATAATCTCAACATTACCCAGGCTGTATAAGGCTTGGTTTGGCAGTGCTAGCAATTGCCTTATATCCAATGCTTACAGTTAGGAAGTTAGTTTGGAAAACTGCTCTAACTCTAATGCTATTTGTTAACAAAAAAGGTTTTTTTTTTTTCTGAAAGCAAGAGTCAAGAAAATAAGATGGACACTATTAAAAGAGTCATAACTTATTGCTGGTCAGCCAGATTTTTGTCTCTCTTGAGTCTGAAGAACCAAAACTTCACTACAGAAGAGCTATGTGTAGTTCAGAAGATATTGGCCACATTGATAACAGGGTTATCAACACTTCTTGGACAGATCTTTTTGCAAAGAGGGGTCATGTATCTCCAAAAATAAAACATTTGTTTGGGATAATCTTCCAAAAAAATCTGTTTGCTTGCAGGAAGAAAAAAAAAAAGCTGTGCAAATCTAAGGACGCAGCTTGTACTGGTACTCACAAAAATCACAGCATGGAAAATAAATAGGGTATTTTGGATATTGCTACCTCACATGAATGCATTTGCTTCTCTCTTGTTCTGAACCAATAACAAAACTTGGAATCGGCTCATGCCAAAGCACGTACACTCTATAGAGCTTTAAAAGCAGCTGCATTCCTCAGTGCTATTATTCAGACTAAAACTGCAAAATGATTGCAGAATGTCTGTCAGAGTAATGCCGTTATGAAAGTGCAGGTGCCACTGATGGAAAGCAGTGCTCTAGCTGTCAGTGCGAGCGCAGCTCTGACACAGCTCTTTGGAGCATCACTGATCTCTGTGCTGAGAATCTGGCATGGACGCTTTTATTTTTAATTACAGTCCATTAATATAAATGTTTTGAGTCCTTCCTTCCTGCTTCTTATGGACTCTTGTGCCAGGGAAGATTCGCACTTGGGCTACCTTTTCACCCGTATCTGTTTGTGTGTCTTGTGTTGCTGCCCTTGTTAGTCTGAGTTGCAGGGCGGAGTATTTGTACAGCCCTTTGAAGGCCCAGGTGGGCTGAGCACATACATGCTGACAGGAATCTTGAAGGGTTTTTCTCTAAGAGAACAGCAGAGACCTGTTTTTTTTTGTTTTGTTTTGTTTTTTGTTTTGTTTTGTTTTGTTTTTTTTGACGTGGCATTTATATAATTCAATATAAAAATATTTCTCAAATTATGGAGCATTTCTGCACTCAAAATTTTTCAGTTCTGTTTTATCCTTTAGGCCGAATTTTTCCTGACAGCTTTCTGGATCTCTAAGACACTTGAATATTTTTTTCATGTTTCCTGTATTTCCATTTCACAAGAGTGAAGCCTTTCGGGGAAACCTGCAGGTCCTAGCTTGTTGCTAGTGGTAGTACTGTCTGCAGCCTCTGTGAACTGCAGTGAGATAATATCTGTGTAATTCCTTGGTCAATGCAAATGCGTGTTGTAATCCGGAGCATACAGCAGCACTTTTAGACAAAGTGCACCTCCAGACAGCAATATGTGTATGCAGGCTGCTATTAACAGCAGGCACAGGAAATCTGCTGAGAGTCTCTGGAGACAAATCCAGTTCTTGAGAAGCAGGGCCTGACTCACAGTGGTGTTGTTATCAAGCAGCCTTGCCAACATCTCGGTCACTCCACTACTGCTAGTGCAGATTTTTAAGCAGTTACTTAGACCTCTGAGAACATGAGATCACATGTGGCAGCTTGGAGTTCATAGACTGATATTTTCAAAAACATTTTCCTCCTCCGAGCCTGCTTTCCCTCTCATGGTGCTTGCTTGTAGTTCAAAATATGTATGCATTGCTGTGATTTTAATACTCTGCCTGACTTGCCTGCGTTTATAGGAGTTTTATAATGTCACACTTGACAAATCAGGGAAGCCTCTTCATTGGAACTGGGATTCAGACTTACCTCTGGAGTGTATGTCACACTCTGTGAGAATCAGGAGTAAAGCAGAAGCATCAAAGCTCTGGAGTCAGTGGAGCCTGTGGGAGACCATCCCAGGTAAGCAAAATAAGACTTGGCATACTGGTTTTATTTTTACCAGTAAAATGCTAGATTATTATTTGCTGATGATTTTAATGATAGTGACCAATTCAGGAGAGCAAACATCAAATCAATAATTTGTTTTAGACCATTTCATCTGTAAGCACCAACCAGCTCCTTTCTGCTGGCAGTAAGAGTAATTACTTCAACCCTTGTCTTGATTTGCAGACTGTTTCCTCAGATAGTAGGTGGAAAGTTTCAGAGCTTTTATAGCTCACACATTAAAACAGTGCAACGCACTGAGTGGTACAGGAACTTGAGTCTGAGTAGATTTTGTATATGCGTGTGTGTTTTGTGAAGCCCCTTTTTATCTTGCAATGAAATGTGGAAATCTAAAGGCAGTTTTGGGCTGCTCACCTAACTTTAGCTGTTGCCCAAGGCAGGAGCCTTGGCTGTAGCTTAGGTTATCATTGGATCACACTAGGGGAGAAGAGAGGGAGCGCACAGCTGTGGCTGCATCATCCTTTGCCTGAATGTTTCTTTTGTCTTGGGTCATAGCTCTGCCCAGTATGAAAGAAGCAGAGAGGGAGGAGCGAGTCAGCTTCTTACGCCTCTTGGACGGAACTGCTGTGAACTGTATGAGAACGTACGGGGGTGGACTAAACATGTAATCAAACAATACAGCAAGAAGCAGGTTTTCTTCAGATTACAACATATCTTACTGGAACAACTTGGTTTCCAGGGAATTCAAATCATTTAAACAAATAGATATCCATTGTGCTCTGCTTCACAGAAAAAAAAATAAAGTGGTTTTGCAAAAGAACTCTGTTCTTGTCTGGATCAACAGTAATTTTAGGTTGTAAAAGGAGTACAGGTCTGTATACTTGGATTGTAACACGCAAATTGCACTTCCTCTTTGCCTTCTATAATGGAAGAGGAGATGCAATACACACCTTTCAGTCTGACTTCAATCCAGGGCATTTTATTTTTTAATTGAAATTGGATAAGGACCATAGAATGTCTAAGGTTGGAAGGGACCTCTAGAGGTCATCTAGTCCAACCCCCCTGCACACGCAGGGCCACCTAGAGCACGTGGCACAGGGCTGCATCCAAGCGGGTCTTGAAGATCTCCAGAGAAGGAGACTCCACCACCTCTCTGGGCAGCCTGTTCCAGTGCTCTGTCACCCTCACTGTCAGGAAAATTTTTCTTAAGTTCCTGAGGAACTTCTGATGCTTTAGTTTGTGGCCGTTTCCTCTAGTTCTGTCAGTGGCCACCAGTGAAAAGAGGCCGGCCCCATCCTCCTCACTGCCTCCCTTGAGGTACTTGTACACGCTGATCAGGTCCCCTCTCAGCCTTCTCTTCTCCAGGCTGAACAGGCCCAGCTCCCTCAGCCTCTCCTCACAGGGCAGATGTTCCAGGCCCCTGATCATCCTCGTGGCCCTGCGCTGGACTCTCTCCAGCAGCTCCACATCCCTCTTGTACTGGGGGGCCCAGAACTGGACACAGTGCTCCAGATGTGGCCTCACCAGGGCTGAGTAGAGGGAATCAAAAATACTCTTTCCTTATCACAAGCTAATCCCACATGAAGACCTAATTCAGAGCTCTTTGAAAGGTAATGAATCCAGACTTCATCATATCCTTTAAGGTGGTTGTTGAACTAAAAGTTGTAAGTGAATGGAATGAAAGGGAACAGACACTTAGGTACAATTGCATGTCTAACTGATCGCTGTATAGTAAAGAAAGCTGTATGAAAGTGCATGAATCGATAGGATAACGTGAGTAGATGCTTGTATAAATGCTCAGATTGACATCCCACCTTGAGCAGATTTTGAAATGCTTTTGTGTGTTAATTTACAGGCCTGGACACTTCAAATTACAGTGAACCACAAATCTTTCCAGATGAAAAAGTTATAGAGGAAGGCTCTGACATTACTCTTTGCTGCATTGGGAGGAAAGGTCAAATCATTACGGAGTTCTATGCATTGCCAGCTGTTCATAATTTCAGTCGCACAAACACTCAAATTGGACTGCTCACTGTGAAAAGAGTGGCACATCAAAACCCATCTCACGTCACGGTGTTCTGTCAAGAGTCTGGCGGAAAAGGGGACCACTACAATTACACAGTCTTCTTTGTGGGCAGTAAGGGAATGCTTTAGTTCACTTCTGTTTTCCTGTTGCTATTAAGTCAAGGATGACCTATGAGGAGGAGGCAGCAAAACAAAAAACTTGCTCTAAGCTGGCACTGTCCTTTTATGCCTTGCTGAACTCTGCTGAATGACTGACTTTAGCTCTGTAAACTCACTTCCATGCAGAAAACATTACAGAATAGAACTTGCTGTTTTCGATATGCTCAGATTCATTTGGTGACTTGATCCCATAACAGGTGAATAATTTCATAAATAGATCTGTTTGAGTCCAACTTAATTCTCTATATGCATGTAATAAAACTCAACATACCCATCCCCTTGCTAAAAAAATGGTAGTAAGCTTTGTGTAGAAAAACATACCAATTAATTAATCTACTAATTTCAAAAACTACAGAAGTGTTTGAAATGCAATTAACTTGTAGCATCGTTCTGATTTACCGTAGAGAGTGGTCATTGAATAAGTGCAATTGAAATAATATCATCTGCAGTAAAGCAGGCTTTGTACACTTTGAGTATTGTAGTTTGTAAATGTAGTGAGGATGTTGATGACTTTCATCTTAATTTTCATGCTGTTGGCTTTTTGTTTTCCCCCTAACAAGAACCACCTGATCTACCTCATGATTTTTCCTGCCACACTCAAGACATGAAAAAGATAATATGTACTTGGAGCCAAGGAGGAGAAACCTATCTCCACGGAGAGCATTCAACAAAATACACTTTTTTTGAAGAGTAAGCCTCATTGTAGTTACATTCAACTCCAGGCTGTGCTGTACAAAAAATCAGTCATTTTTTTCTGTTCTTTGAAATCTGTGCTCTTAGTTAGACTAGCTATAATAAATTGCAGATTCATCAGAGCAGCTTCTGCTTTAGACAAGGTGTAAGAGCACTTCTTTTTGGTCAGTTTGCTTAGATATCTTTAGCTAGTCATGAAGACACACTGCAAGTAGTATGCTATATAACATAAAAGTATAAAGCAACTGTAACACAAAAGATAATTGTAACCATGAGAATGGTTTAATTCTTGGCATATTAAGGCCCTAATTTAGAAAGCTGTAAGCCCATTTGAAATTCTGGATAGATTTAGTTGTATCCCAAAAGGAAAAGAAGTAAGAAGAAAGAAGGCTTTTTTTTTAATTACAAGAATACCTACATTCATCCTACTTTGGAGCAGGGGAAAGAATTGGGTGGCCTCTCATAGCTTCAGCTTTATTTTCCACAAAGCTATATTCTACTTAGACATAAGCAATTTTGATCTGTCTTGATTCTACATTAAGGAAAATTGTCTTTCTTTCCCCCTCCCCCTTCTTCTTTGATAGATTTACCCAAAAATTGATTCCATGCACAGTAGAGTGTCCTACACAGTGCTCATGTTCTTGGGATATAAACCAGCAGAGGGTCTATAATATCATGATGACTGTTGAAAACCCACTGGGAAAGAAAACTGCCACGGATGCTTTTGATGTAACTCACAGAAGTAAGGCCTTTTCTGTTTCTTTGTTGAAGGCCCTGTCCTCTTATTTACCCTAGTATTTGTTTGCAAATTTAAATATAGAAGTAAGGCCTTTATTTTGCATGCTCAGTTTCTATTAGCTGTCTTTCCCTGTGCTATAGTTACTTGCTGCCTCTTCAGTTTCAGCTTTGCAAAATTCTGTTAATGGTAGAAAA
This sequence comes from Crypturellus undulatus, assembly GCA_013389825.1. NCBI lineage: Eukaryota > Metazoa > Chordata > Aves > Tinamiformes > Tinamidae > Crypturellus > Crypturellus undulatus. The sequence goes on along the minus strand of VWPW01027359.1, from coordinate 16,108 downwards.
CAGCTTTATTCCAAAGGTCAAATTTAGTTATTGACATGACCCATTCTGGTTTCAAAATTCACCACTTTAATGGGGATGGATAATAGTGTAGAAAGCAACAATACAAAGATACATTTTTTTATTTAAGACAAATATCTGTGTAGAAAACTTGGGAATTAATTTCTTTCTGCAGAAAATTATTGCTCCTTATTACTGAAGTTATCCTCTATTGAAAATAAAATGGGGGAAGATGTTAATGTGTCTTAGTGCATAATTTCCAATTCTGTGTATGACATCAAGGGTTTCCTGTGTCAAACATGAACTCCTTTGATTCTGAAATTCCTCAATTTGTAATTCATGCTCCAGGGAGCTCTAGCATAGTAGACCACACCTATAAGCACATTCCGCACTCCTATCGTTGTGTCTTATTTTTTTGTGCTTGAGCTGACTGTCTAGTAGGGTTTGAGAACTGATACCTTGCCCAGACCCTGAGTTCTGCTGGGTTTGCAGAAAAAGTCTGTGTCTTTTGCTTGTGATGTTCCAGATTATCCCCAAGTCAGTACAAGTAGTTTTTGTTTATTTATTTTTTAACTTGTGTGATGTATTTACAAGGATATGTTTACATTCAGAAATCAATTTTTACTGATTTATATCTACCTATCTGCCTACATAAGCAGAAATATCTTAGCTTGCTTTTACTCCTCAACTAAAATACGTCAAAATCTTTCATTCACTATGTGTTTTACAAGAACAAACCTGTATTTTCCACTTGCAGTTCATCCCTCTGCACCCTCTGAGCTGTTTGGACATTGTTCGGATACAAAAATCACCTTGTACTGGAAACATCGAAACAAAGGAATTAAACTCTTTTGTCAGGCGGAAGTGCTCCACCCTGATGAGAAAGCAGAACTGGTATGAAACCTGAATTTCCTACACAAAAGCATAGTAAATATCTTTCTGACTTAAGATTAAAAAAATATTTCCCCAGCAATTTGAATACTCTTTTTTCCAGACAAGAGCTCCCAAGCTCTGTCTACCCTGATCATGTCATCCATATAGGCATGAATTAATGAGTACGGATTAATGTTGGCACTTCCTATGCTGCTGGCCAACACATTACCCTGACTGCTCTGCATGGGTAGATATGTCTTTTGCTGAACAGAACAAGGTTTGTTGAAATAGAAGAAAATACAAATGGGCCTTATAATTGCTGTTATTGTTGCTGTTGATAGTTTCAATTGCTCGTGTTTCTGTAACTCATATCATTTTACAAACAAGAGGCAGAGAGGTGTGTTGAAGGAGCAGGTTTTTCTGCCCCTAGTTCAGGAGCTTTCTGGGTACTATTGGTCTGTTTGGTTCCTAGTAGTGGACACAAGTTTAGTTTTTCTTTCCATCCTTTCTCCTTGAGAAAGAGTGTCCCAGTAGAGTCCTAATCTTATTCCACTCTTTCATTAACAGTGAAGCTGATCAGCTGTTTGCATAGGTATTATGATTTATTTTTCAGTTTTCTTCTCTTCAAAGATAGTTTGGCTCTAGCATGTAAAAGGATATTATAAAGATTGTGAACAACATCTATTCTGTCTGCAGTATTGCCTAAGAGTGGTTAGATCAAATGGCTGCTGCAGACGATCATTGCGGGAGACAATCAGAAGAGAGGTGAAGAAAAGATGAAAAACATGCTCACTTTTTAATTTTTACCAGAACTCACCCTGGTTCTTAGGAGAAATGGGAGGGAAGACCAGGCAAAAAATGGAAAGAAAAGGCAGCAGTAGATGATAGTGTGCCTTTGTCTAGAAGAGCTTCCTGCTGTGAAGTGAGTAAGAGCCCCAGGTAGGGTGAGGACAAGGTCTCAGTAAATTACCTCTGCCTTGATGTTAATAGTGGTCATTTTTGTGAAAGACTTCTAATCAAACCATTACACAGAAGAGGCTTGCACACCTCTATTCAAGCATTAGAGACCTTGGATCTTTTGCCATATTTCCTTTTTTCTCTAGACCATTGTTCCACAATTACATTTTCCTTCTTGAACTAACCTGCTATTCGTAGGATATAGAGGCAGAACTATTTCCTCAGACAAAACCGTCTTTCTCATGAAACTGCTCTGTTGCTCTGTCCCGCAGCACAACAGCTCCAGCACGCACCTCCAATATGCCAGCATCACCGTGGGCGGACTGCAGCCGTACACCCAATATACACTTCGAGTACACTGCGGGGCAGCCCAGCACTTCTGGAGGTGGGGTGAATGGAGCAAAGCCCAAACCTTCAGGACGGAGGAAGCAAGTACGTCTGGCCTGTTGGGACGGGGAGCTTGAAGGGTGGTCTTCGATTGTCACCTCTGCTTGCTATTTACAGCTTCTGTTATGCTGTGTAGCTAAAATAGAGGCTTCCTGCACGTATGAAAGCACTTTAAGCAAACTTTAGGAAGAGGCTTAAATAGTTCTCTTCCTACCTGCTGGTCTCTAGGTAGGCAGTGAGACATGGAGGCTGGAGAAATTGTGCAGAAGAGGAAACAAAGATGTAGGAATGGCAAACAAAGAGAAGATTTCTAGGGAAATGAAGCAGACATTCATACAGAAGAACAAAACCAGCAAGAAATTAAAGGATGAAGTTTTGGCAAGACTCATCCAGAAAGAGAGATTTGGGAGGCTAACTCTCTTCAAAGAGGGGGAAATAAACTGTTTATCCTTTCTGCACCTAGAATGTCTTGTTTTGCTTTGTTTATTGCAGGTCCATCGGGGAAACTGGACATCTGGAGAGAAATTACACCAGTTTTGGGTGGGCGGAATGTGACCGTATTCTGGAAGGTGAGACATGGGTATAGAAACAATAATGAACCTCTATATAAAGGAATTGGAAACTTCTCCCCAAAGCTTTAACAAGTCCATGTGCGTAAGTCCCTAACGGTACATAATAACAATTCAGTATGAAAAAGTACTTTGTCTTAAAGTCTTACAAGATTACATGTAACATATTTCTGAACTTATGTAGCTGTATGATCATGTGTTTTCCTGGCATTTCAGACATAGATATGTATAGTTTTCCAAACACTGTAACAAGACAAATTACATTACTGAGATTTGCACATTTACATTTCAAACAATGTTTGTATGCAGGTATGCAGTCAAGTGGTTGTGTGATTACTAGAGTAAACTGTGTTATTGCAACAATAACTCAGTAATTGGTGTTTAAAATTTCCTGCTACATACATAACTTTTCCCCCAGCTAACACCAAGTTTTCAAGCAAATGGAAGAAGTATGTCATATGAAATAACCTGGGAAAAAGGTGAAGAGGACTCTAAGCCTGAGTATATCTCCATTTCATCAGTCTATAATAGCACAAGGATATTCATTGATAACCATCCTTACAAAATCAGTGTTGTGGCAAAGAACGATGTTAATCATTCACTTCCTTCAGTAATGATCGTCCCCGGAGCTACAGGTAATAGCAGTATTTTCAGATGAATTTAGAATTCCTTTACAGAAGTTTTGTTTATAGTTGTTTTGTGTGAGGTGAGAATTTATCATCCTGAGCAAATAAATTAACCTGGCCTTTTAACTAAAATTGTTACTATTTGGAAATTACTATTGTATTTTGGCCTCTTATAGTCGTAGCTATATGCTGAGGTGCCTTGATTCATCCGTTTTAGCAGAAAATCTGTGTCCACAGGGAATCTGCACAGATTAAAACGTGTTTAGCTAGGCCTTACTCCTGTAGCAAGTACCATAGATACAGCCAATGTCTTGCGTGAGTCTCTGCACATGATCATTTACTTGCTTATCATTTACAGCTGCATTTTCTGCAGTTCCATTTTTTATACAAATGCAGGGTAATTTAACTGCTAGGTTTTGAGCAATCAGGTATCAAATCTCTATCAAATAGATAGAGATCAGCTCTTCATGTATGAAAGAGCCATATGTCTAAATATCTGTTAATGATGGAACATGCTGATTTATTAGTGTTTAAACAACTTGGCAGAGAAACTGTCAACCTCATTTATGCATCAGTGGTCTAACACTGGAGAATTATATAAGTATAAATTCTGTTCTCTTTATTAATAGGCACTGAAAACGAGCTCAGCATTTCAGATCTTAAAGAAGACCGGGTTATTGGTGCAGATAATGGCTTTTTTCTTTCCTGGGAACCTAGAAATACATATGACGGTTACGTTGTTGACTGGTGTAACTTCCCAGAGTTGCAGCCTTGTGATCTTCAGTGGAAGAGATTTGGACCTCACAGCTCCAGTGCTTTGATCACCTCAGGTGAAAGCAGAACAATCTTTTTTTTTTCCCAGTTTTCCTTCTTATGCTCTGGGCCTTAATTGAATTTAGGATACAATCCTGTGGAATGCCGAAACCTGTGCAATGCAGGTGTAATTCTTTGAGAGCAGGTAGAATTGTGTTTGCCTAGTGGCTGGATCACACACACGCACATCAGCACCACTGAGCCTATTTATCGGAAATCAGCCTAATATTTTGGCAAAGCCACTTCTGAGGAGCCTGTGGTAAAGTCTAGAAGGAGGGTAGTGAGGCTAATGAAGGAGTTCAAAATCTTCAGGATTTGTTTTCAGCAAGAGCAGCAGAATAGAGCTCTGCCTTACCTGTAGCACAGGTCAGAAGTTTAGACACAGATCTTAGTGCGAGTGGGTGCCACTGAGAGATGTCTCAGCACCAGGCCTTGCTTAGCATCAGTTGTGTGTTTCTGTCTCCTGGTGGCCATTAGACCTGAATTCTTTTCTGGATGTATGGAAGTCATTTGGATCCACTTGTGCAGCTCAGGATTATAGGCATCCTCAAGGCGATGCCAGCTGAGCCCACTTTGGAATAAAACATGTTGGATCAAAAATTGACTGAACACATCTCCATGTGCATTAAACAAGCTGCACTTTAATTAATACAAACGCATGGAGTGTTCTTTTACAGGAGCCTCCTCACGGACAGAGCGTGGTGAGAGTCTTAGTAGAGAATATGTTGTCTGTTCCCTCGGTGGGTCATACTTGGGTAATGTGATTGGGAGCATCTGTCTGAGGAAAACACATAGTTTTGGTATCTATCTCTTTTTTTAGCTTCGTTTGTGCCGGGGGTGAGATACAACTTCCACATCTATGGATCTGTTGCTAATAGAGTCTCCTTGCTGGAGAAGAAGACTGGTTATCTCAAGGAGCTCCGTAAGTTCACAGGCTTTTTATTGTCACCAGTTAAAGCTGCATTTGCTGTGTTGTTTCGGTATCATTGGTGAAGAAAATACGAGTCGTGAAGCAATGCAAATGGCTTACGTAGAGGATGTTTAACTAGTGCAGTGACCAGGCAGAGTCCATGTTAGTGCAGCTAGATGAGAACTTTGTGCAGAAGGTGGGCTATGTGTCTACCTTGTGAAGCTGATGGGCTTTTGGACTTCTTTGGATGTGTGAAGCTTTTAAATGCAAGTAGGATTTAAACTCCTTGGGAATTTAGAATTCTGTCAGGTAAAGATAAAGGTCATGTCTAACATCCGTTCCCTTTCTTCTAGCCCCCACACTTGACCCTCCTGTGAAAAAAAATCATCTGACTTTCCATGTAGTAACACTGTCTTGGGATTCTTATCCCACAACTGCGTCGCAGCCTGGCTTTATAAGAGGCTACCATGTTTATGTGTCTCCTGTGCAAGAGGACTGCAGTCTGAAAGAATCCAAAAAACACGTTCTTCCAGGTAACGGGCCTGGGAAGCTCTATTGTTGGTAGAGGTAAAAGCCGGTGTGTGGTTGTAGCTGATACAGCAATCTATTGGAAAGTTCAAAGTAGATAGATAGGCAAATTGGCACGTTATAGATATATAGATTCCTCCCTAATGCTTAAGGTGTTAATGGGGAGAAGCAGTCCTGGCATTAAGCAGATTTGTATCTTCTTTTAACTTTAGAATGGATTCCTGCAGTACCGGAGCAGGAGTCAGGTTTCTGCTTCTTGCACTCTGGGTTCTGAATGAATTTCTGAAACATCTGTTTGTGGTCAACTTGGATGAGACGCATAGCATGTCAGTTTTACTAGCATTTAGCTTATTCTAGAAACAGATGGGATGCTTTTTATATGCCTCAGAGTTGGAACATTGTGGAAATTCCCCATTTAAATTCCTTTACAATGAAAATATTCATAGCTGTGCTCTACAATGGAGTTCCTTGTGCAGAAGAGCTAAGCTGGGATGTGGCACAAAGCCACATTTAATCTTTGGTTTCCGNGGCACAAGGCCACATTTAATCTTTGGTTTCCGATTTTCCTGTTCCACACCCCAAGCTGCTACAGATGCATTGAAATTTCCATGCGTTTCCAACACATTCAAGAGTATATTTTTCATTGTTGTTTTGCTTTTTCCCTCCCCTTACGTCTTCTCACAGGTGGTTCATGTCTTGTTTCAGATCCTTCCTGCTGATTAGACTAACACCAGGCTAAAACACTTAGTTTGAATCGAAGGAGGCTCCTACCAAAACTAAATTAACCACAGTGGTAACCTAATTTTGCAAGTAATCCCAGTTAGGAAGAGTTTAAGACACTTAAAGAAAGATTAGCTGCTTTCCCATTTGCCTGAGCTGGCACATAACGAGTGTCACCAGGAACAGGAGGAAGAAGCTGCCCCTTCTCCCTCTGGGCTCTGGAACTGCCTAATGGAGAGGCAGGGACTTTTTTTTCTTCATGTAGACATTTCTTAATCTTTGAGGATTACAGAATTTGGAAAAAGGGAAGGGAAGGGAAGGGAAGGGAAGGGAAGGAAAGGGAAGGGAAGGGAAGGGAAGGGAAGGGAAGGGAAGAGGAAATAAAAGAGGGAAAAAAAAGAGAAAAAAAAAAGAAGAAAAAAGAAAAAAGAAGGGCAGGACCACTTCAATACCCTTTAGAAAGCCATAGTAAAAGTAAATGCAAGTAGACGGTTGCAGGAGTGGGGTGACAGGCAGCAGGTAGGTGGTCTGCCCAGGACGAGCAGGGCTGCGGGCGGACGGGGTGGAGGGGATGTGAGCGCAGCCATCGGCAGTGAGTCAGGATGCCTCAGCCGCCACAGAAGAAAGTGCATTTACTGAAAAGAAGGTGACTCGTAAACGTTCTGCTGTTGCAGTGGTTTAGCGGTCTCACTTACACCTATTAGTAACATCTGGTTTCATTTTAGATGGTTCGGTGCTATGTAAATACATAATTGAAAACCCAGAAGAAAAGAGATACACTGTGAAACACCTCATGCCTAATACCAAATACAAACTAGTGGTTAAAGCATATACAGGCGGAGGAGAGACTCCCATTGCCAACTTTATCTACATTGAAACACCGTTTGACTGTGAGTATTGACAATTGTCTAGGAGCATGTTAGATTAATCTGCATTTCCCACAAGAACAAAGAAACAAACAAACAAAATGTTACTTTCTACATAGCATGTATTCGAGAAAGGATCCAACTGGGAAGTAAAATACACATACCAACATGACATTTGGTGCTTTTAATACATCTCTGTAATTTAGACGTGAAAAACATTTTACACCTTTTTAAATTTCATATTCTGGGAAGCAGCCTCATGCATGCATATCTGCTTGGCCAGTGAGCGCTGCTTGCTAGAATGCATTAAAGAACTTCATTTGTATTTAACCAGTTTTTGATCTATGAAAAACTTACAAATTATATGTGCAATGATTTTAATGAATTTCTGATTTTGATAATTATTCATATCACGCTTTAAATCCATTAATGAATGAATTCCTTCACAAGTCAGTAAGAGAATATCGTTGGCTTGTGCCGTCTGCCCAAATCTGGTTTATCAAGGCAGAACAGGAACCCGCGTGTTCACCAGTCTCAAGGCTTTTGAGACCTGTGCTCCAGGTGGGAGATACTTCGTTTTGGAGCATTTGTCTGCGGTGGGTCAAAGAGTGAGCGGGAGGAAAGGGCTCACCCTTTGCTATGGAAAGAAACTAGCCTGTGGTGGGCAGAGGCACTTGTGCCTCTCCTCTCTGGAGCTCCAGGCTTCCCTGGCGCAGGCAGAGCCACGCGTACAGCGCCGGGAGCCAGCGCCGGGCCGGCCCATTTCTAGCTGTACCCATAAGGAGTCAAGGGAGCCTCCACGGTGCCCTGCCGGGCTCACGCCAGGGACACGCGGTGCCGAGGGCCGCGCCGGGCCGCCCTCCGCGCTGCCTCTCCGTCAGGCGCCGCTCGCAGCCGTTCGTACAAACACCCCCCGGGCTGCCTCTGCAGGCCCAGCGGGAACACTGGGATTCCTGGGGCAGCACAAAGGCCTACGAGCGGAAAAACACTGCTGGTGTCTGTCGGGATAGCGTCTGTCCCCACGGTCTGCCCCAGCTCGCCCCGTCACTCTTGTCTCACCGTAACAACCTTGTCGTCCGTTTGTGGGATCTGAGAGAAAACCTAAAAACCAAGTGTTAAGTGAGATTCTTACTGCCTTGACTCTTGGAAATTTGCTTTCAGGTACGAAGCCAATGCAAGTGGAGTGCAAATTAAAAGCAATCCGGGAATATTTTGATTTTGTAAGAGAAATCAATGTCCAAAAACATCCAACTCTATCCCAGATCTAAAGCCAAAATATCTTTTTTGTAAGCAACCACTTACAAACCACAGACCACGTGATTTCAGTGCTGCGCGAGTGGCTGGTATCCCACATGGACCTTATGATGTTATTTTCTTCCAGAAACTCTGGATGTATTGACTTTTAACACGTGAAAACAATTTTTTAAAGTTTTTCTCTTTCCCAGCAAACACACTGTATCTTCTAAGCCTGCTGGTGATAATTCCTTCAGCTGTAGCAGCTCTGTGCCACTGGAAGATGAAGTGGTAAGTTATAATGCAATTTTTATTTCTCCCGTGGACAGAGAATGTAACGAGTGTAACTCACAACCCACAGCTGCAGCTTGTCTCCTCCAGCCTGTTACAAGGTCTCATTCATTTTTTCCTTCGAATGCCCAACAGTGTGGATGTTGTAAGTGTTTGGCTTGCAGCATTTCCGAGACGCTCCTCGTGTCCTGCTGGTTTTGTACACATCTAAGAGTTGCTTCTGCTGGTAGAATAAGCTTTGATGAGAGAACAAAAAACTCATTTTTCCTGTCTTGTTCCCAGGGTGAAGGCGTGCTGCTGTCCTGTAGTACCTAGTCCTAACAAGAGCAAAGTGCTTTCATTTAAGGACCTTGTGGTAAGATCACTGAACAAATCTCATATTTCATTTTCTTTCAATCTTTGATTAGAAAAGTTTCACAAAAAAATTCCTTTACTGTCGTGATCGCATTTAAAAAGAAATGACACTCATTGTATAGAAATAAATGTGATCGAAGATCATGGCTGATGTTTTGTGTAAAACTGTTCGTTCTTGTAATTTTGCAGCGATCACTTTGTATCCTGATGTCCCTTATTGCAAAGGAGGCACGAAAGCGTAGCCAGTGACACTGGTGGCTCGTTCTTCCACGCTAACGGTTCCTCTGAGCACGACTCGTTCACCTAGTTCACAGACTTAGCACTTAGATTTGTGCACTTTGCTGTGGTCTCTGAGCTGCATCTGCCCTCGCCTCCTGCCTCGCTGCCTGTCACACTGTCACTTTGGTGACATGACCGCGAGATCCCCTCGATAGCCCTGGTGTGGGGCTGGATGAAGAGGGGTGGGCAGAGGGATTCAGGCTCCCCTGCACGCTCTTCAGCCCCCAAACTGCTGTGTTGACATGAAGGCTCCCAAAACTGGGAGCGTGTCTCTGCCATCCTGGCACAGGTGGAAGCAGGGCCTGTTTTGCTGCTAGAATTCACTGAAGGAGACGTGTGTAAAACTTACCTCTACAAACTTCTGCTGCCCTTCAGTAATTATTGCTTCAGATTGAAAACTGATGAAACCACAGCCCAGGATGTAAAATAAAGGGGCACCTATTACTAGTGCATTAAATTTAATCATATTAAACTTAAAAAAAATCTCTGGATACTATATGATAAATTTCACATAAAAAATCCAGCTTCCACCAAACATCCTGTATGCTTCTTCCTTCAACTTCAGCTCATTTTTGTGAAAATTTGCAACTCACAATTCACAACGCAACTTTAGAAGTATTTCAAGTAATTACTCCCTTTCCTTTATCCTGAGCTTCTTTCATTTGCTGATTTGTTTTTTATAACTCTCCTATAGATTGGTTCTGAGAAAGTATTGAAAATACATGACTGCAAGCCTGATGCAATAGCAGTGTATAACAACTCTGAAGCCCAGACATTACATCCGTGTAGCCAGACACCTTCTACTCCAACAGAAGATAAGATGGATGTTCACAGTTCTTCCTGGACTTGCCCTGCTCAAAACGAAGAGAGAGACTTTACACCCACACTAAAACCTATGACTTACACTTTGTTCGAAAACTTGGCATATTCATCTCACATCGCAGTCGAACCGAAGCCCTACGAAAACGCAGGGATGCTGGAACCAAGCAAGCCCCTGGTGTTGGCAGGGTTGTACCAGCCCCAGTATTACTTTGATATCGTCAACGAAGGGGCAGGCTCCTCTCCCAGGGGGGCGGCCGGCAGAAAGACCAGTCTGCAATACGTTTCACAAATGGGCGTGCACTGCCTGGGGAGCAGGCCCTGAGGTGCCCCGAACCCTCGAGTCCTGAAGGGTTGGGATTGCAAAATACAAGAGTTTCTGAATCCACAAACAAATTCTCTTTTTAATGAGGACTTTCATAAGCCCTAGTGTCCTACTTCTGTTAATGCCGCAAAGCTCTTGCCTTCAGGAGTAGTTTAAAAGAACTGACTTTTGCACTAGAATGATGTGTGCTAAAGCTGTGGGCACGGTGCAAGATTTACAGGCCAGTATTTTGGGGCCTATATTATGTAGCAGTTCCATTGTCTGACCCAAAGACCTGCTCTTATTTGTAAAAGCTCATTTAGAAGTTAAAACTTCCGTTAGAAAAAAGATAGGCAAGTTCAAGAGATGAATGAAATACATTCCTTGCATGTGACAATCTACAGTACTCCTTTATGTGAACTTACTGCTTCTATGAAGAGCCCCAGCTAGGGTATACCATGGAAATGTGTGTGGGACCACGCTTGACATGAGCACGTGCACGGGCTGTGCCATCAGAGGGGTGATGTCTGATGGGGGTGCTGTTCTTGCCCTCGAGGAAGCAGCACAGAGGGGTCACCTGCATTCACTATGGGGCATTACTACAGGCGTAGAAGCGATTGCCTTCTCTGAATACACCACCCTGCTCCGAGCACCGTGCGCACTGGTGTCCTGAGACCTCCCTGCTTTGCCCTCACTCGTGCAGCGACAGCACTGACTTGTGACCGCAGCGGGCACTGCCACGACGTCCAAGCGGGGCGAAGGAGGGCCGACAAGAGGGCTCAGTATCGCAGGCCCCTCCTCAGGGGCTGACGCTGCCACTGCTGCACCCCTGCCAGGCCAAATGTTCTTGGATTTATTAACCAAATAGATGTGGGGAATTGAGAGCAACTGTTTTTGCGGCAGGGCAGCTGTTTGCGGAAGAGTTACCATGGCACTGTCTCTCCTTTTGGGTAACGTGTGCTTAACTTGTTTAGCTATTCACCATCTCTCCTTAAAAACCCCGTCGCTGCACACAAAATGAGCTGTGAGCATCATCTAGGTTTTACTCTGTGGCTGATCAGTATCGTCGTAACGTATTGGTGCTGTGCTGCTGCAGAAAAAAACCAACACCTTACAGGGGCTTCGGGCAGTAAAAGCCATAACCAAGCAGAGAGGAGTGTTCGGGCCCAAAAGGGGAAGCAAACAAATACCGATATTGTTGGATTGGTGCTTTGTGCCAGGGTTGCCTAGCAGTTAGCCTGTAAAAGTGGGCTCTTCTGCCATGACCGAAACCAAACTTCTGCGTTGCCGACTTTACAAAGTCTGTTCATTTGAAAAGGTTTGACAGGGAACCTAAACCAAGGGTTATGGGCGTATTGCAGATGGCACCCGGCCCACCCCGAGACGCGCTTCAAGCCCCACCGCAGCCCGCAGGGCCGCGCCAGGCGGCTGCCACGGAGGGCGATTCCCGGCTCCCGAGCTCACAGCCCCGGGACTCGGCTGCCGCACGAGCGCGAGGGACCTGCTGAGGACCAGACCGGCCTCCGCGCGAGCCCCGGAGGCGGCCAGGGCCCGGTAGCCACAGCTGCAGACCCAGCAAAGGGGGGTGGGTGGTGGTGGGGATTGTTGCCCGGTAAAACTTCAATAAAATAAAAATGTCTTGCATCAACTACTGCTGAACGCGTTCAAAACTCAAACCTTGGTTTGGTTTTCAAAACGGAACTTTTGTGTTTATTTTTGTCATTTCTGTTTATAATTCAGCTTGCACATCTACTTCTGAAATGCCATTACTACGCACATGTAAACATCACATAATGGAAAGTGATTAATTTTCAGTATCAGTACACTAAATTTTTAAAATAAAAGTGATGCACAAAATATTAGTCCCCTTCTATTTGTACAAAACATCTTATAAAGTATTAATGTAAAATATATTTTTGACAAACAAAAAAGTTTATTGGGAAAGCTTAACGTCATTCTAGTTCATTAGTAACTTACAAATATAAATAAAATTCCAACCCATTTCTAGTGCTGAGAGGTACATATGAGACCAGAACAACTATAAGAAGTTTTAAGTACGTTTTCTTAACAAAGCACCCCTTTGAAAAGGTTACCCTTCAGGGGGCTTTTAATGCCCATAGACATGAACTGTACACACTATACAAAAAAAAAAAAAATCAAGGTGGGCAATACCATTTTGGGACAAGCCTCTGTTTAAATTATACACAGCTCAATGCAATATTCTTACGGAAAATATATAAATACTTTTTCTTTCTATGTTACAGGTATACAATATAAATCAGATTTCAATGTCCGTTCAGTGACCTACAAACACCAGAACCTCCAAATATGTAGCAGCGTATTACTAAATAAAAAAAGACCACGTGGGACAGGGAGAATAAGTCTTGGTTTTCCTTGATCCCTTCCCTCCTCAGAATGATTAATTTACATCATCTCTTGTAATGCAGTATTAGGGATTCTGACAGCCAATCTTGGAACAACTTTTCAATTATATCTACCAAATGTCTGCCTTTCTCCCCTAAGACATTGCATCTTGTGCTAAAACAACCTATTCAGTGGCAAAATGGCATGTTACACTTTTTGGCATAAATTACATTTCTCAAATTAAATAGTGTATTTTACAAAGCAATTCAAGCAAAATGTGCAATTTCTGCATGCTGTGGCATTGCTATCCACCTATTTTACAAAAATAGTCCAAAGAAAATCCACATTTTTTACTGAACATACGAGTCTGCTGCAAACAAAAATATCCAGGGAACCAGAATTAGGAGTTAAAGAAACAAAACAAAAACACCAAAGGGCTGAGGGCTTCTAGCAAGATATAAACATGGTTTCTAGCATGTTCCCAAATGTCTTATATAGTTTTCAGATTTTATTCTCACCTAGTATGCCTTTAATAAGCATGTAGTAATAAAGCTGAACAAAATAATAATAATAGGGGACCTATTTTCAACTGCCTCACAGCAAAGCACCAGCAATGGGGCTCCCTGCACAGCCCTGCCAGGAGCTGCTCCAGAACCTGGCAGAAATTCTTCCTTTAAGAGGGAAGGCTGACATCGCTTCCCAAGAGAACAGGAGCTTCCTGAAGTCCAAAGGCCAAATACCACCATCAAAACATTGATTGTAACGAAGCACTAGCTGTTTCATCTCTCACCAGGCTTTAATTACTACCTCCCTTCTGAGATATTTCTAGATTAATCCGCTCTCCTTTATGCACCCATGGGTGCTAGAGTTGTCTTAAGCTTCTCCCTGCATGTTACAATCCTCTCATTCAGGACCACTGCACATGCTCCAGAGCAGAAGGAATTCAGAAGTTGAAGGGAAACGTACTGGTTTTGATGCCTGGCAGGTGCTTTAAAATGTTTGTAGAAGGTCGCTCACCTCAGTGTGCCACACCACTGTGCACTAAGCTACTGAAAACTATGCTGTTTTGGGGGAAAAAAGGGAAAATCAGCAGTGGTATCTGTAGGTGGATATTTCCAGTCAAATAAGAAGAGTCAAGCAGAAAAGTGACTCTCTTTCACGTACTGGGGCTAGTGCACACAGGCCTATCGCGCTTCTTCAGCTCCAAGTGATGTCAGTGAGAGTTTGCTGCATCCAACATCCCTGAACTTCTGATGCCTGAAAGGGACCATCTCTCTCAAAAAGGGCATTCAAACCATCCAGCTCTGTTCTCTTCTGCTCTCGGTGGAGAGAAACAGGCTCACCAGGAAATAATCCTGCGTCCAGTGTTTTGATTCTGCCCTAAGCTGCCTTTGGTGGAGGCAATCCCTTTCCACTGACTATAAAAAAGGGGATCAAAGACATTAGCTAGCTACCCACCGGTTTCATAACCAGCATCTCCTCCAACAAAAGGGTTTAACCTCAGACTTGTCTGAATTATTTTCTGTGCTAGCATGTTTAGTCATTCAGTCCTCTTTGCCACAGCAAAGAAACTATACTTGCATATGGTAGAACTGAGCACCATATGCTTTACATCATTTATTCAATAGCATCACAAATTGTTAGGACTGGAAAAATTGAGAATGGATGGTCTACAAACTTGCTACTCTTTCCAGGAGAAGTGGGAGGATTTTCTATTAAGATATACAGACTTTTTATAACTGTTTTCTTCTAAAGTTTCATTATGAAGCAAAATAAAACCCTTGAACAACATTGGAAGGGATATTTAAAAAAAAATGATAAAACTAGAAATTCACAGTTTATAACTAGGACAATATCAAATTCCTTCCTTTACAATATCCCTTCATTTGACAATTAGAGAGAAACATTAATGAGCATAATACAAATTAATTCTAGAAATGTTGTATGTTATGTACAGCATGAACTTTATGCCCATTATGCATATTTGTTGAAACCTACTGACGCTCATAGAAATCACTTTTAGAAATAAAATCATGCTTTACAACTGAATTTGCAGCAATTATTTGTCAAGTTTTGTTGTCATGGATCCCCACAGAACTGAGTATTTCAGAACACATATACATTTCAGGATGGAGAATCTTTTTAAAGTATACTGGTATCTCCTTTGCTTACCTCTCTAATAATCAGAGATCTTCGTATTGCCTTTTCTACATTAAGTGCTATGGATTAACTGTTAACAATTAACATGGGTGCTGTTTTTATTTTATTTATTTTTTAATACTAATGATAATGCTTGCTTATTTTGCTTTAACTGCAGAAAAATAACATGGAGTTGTTTGATGATTAAAACAAATCTCATACTCTATCCTAACTGAGGTAGTGTTTGAAACTACTGTATAAGATTTGCCAGTCCCACTCTTGGGAATACTACATTATTTCCTTTGGAGTTTACACCACTATTTGGTCTACTGTGATTGACATTTTGGTTTTACAGAAGCATTTAGTTCTTATGACCAGAGAAGTCCAATAATCACTGGTGGGTGTGTTTTCAAAGCATTTAAAATACATTTCAACACATAAATGTTTTACTCGTGTCACTGACCATAGAAGAGTTGAATTGGTTTTTCTTTGCTCTTTCTTTCAGTGGGAACTCATGAAAAGATGACCTGGGAAACTAAACTTGACTGTGAGCAGCAGCTTACAGATCTGATTTACCAGAACCCGGCAGTATGCAGTGCACGTGAGAACTCAGTGAAGTGATCTCTGCAAAGCAGTGCTTACGTGGCAAGATGAAATCTCCACTAAGAGCAAATAAATCCTACATGTCAGTACAAATCACGTTATGCTTTTACTAGTTCACAGGCCTACTTATTGAAGTCTCCAGCTAGTAAGATCAGGTTTATGAGTATTAGGATCAATTTCACTTATCTTTATCTAAGTATTAATCTGACAATTATTTAAAAAAATGGTAAGAGTGAATGAATAAAAATACATTCTACCTAGTACAGTACAGTCCAGCTGAATTATTCACCTATATCAAAATCAAAAGGTAACCCTTTCTACTGTGGGCATACTAACAAGGGTGGCCATGCTACTTATGTATATATTTGCATATATTTATACTACCTTTTTATAAAGGCTTTTGAATCTTTAGATGCATGACAAGCGGTGAGGATAATTCTTTAAGCTTTCACTCATTAATTTAACAACCTCTCTAG
>VWPW01027355.1:0-10258 GCA_013389825.1 Crypturellus undulatus | reverse complement strand
ATATATATATATACACACATGTGTAGGGATTTCACATAGACATGAATCATGTTTGTCTGCACATGGGTAGACCCAAAACGTGACCAACTCCTTTCCTGGACACTCTGGTTAACCAAAAAGCAAGGGGAGGGGGGGAGAATGCTCCATACACCTCCTCCCGTAGCCGAACCTCCTTTTTTCTCCCCCTCCATCGGTCACTTTGGGGCCCCGGTGCTTCCCACCCCGCGGGCAGGAGCTCTGGCGACCCCAGTGCTCCTGGCCCAGCCCGCTCGGTACCCAGAAGGCGACGTTCAGCAGCACCAGCACCATCTTGGACGTGATCACGCCACAGTCCATGTCGTGGGGGCTCTGGCGCGGTTGGCGAGGCAAAGCACTGAGTCCTGCGTGGAGTCGCCCTGGTCCGCCCCGAACCGCATTAAGAGGAGTGTCTCCAGCAGGTCGAGGGAGGGGATCCTGCCCCTCTGCTCAGCTCTGGTGAGGCCGCACCTGGAGTATTGGGTGCAGCTCTGGGCTCCCCAGTACAAGAGGGATGTGGAGCTTCTAGAGATGGTCCAGTGGAGAGCGACAAAGATGATTAAAGCACTGGAGCATCTATCGTATGAGGAAAGACTAAGCGAGCTGGGCCTGTCTAGTCTGGAGAAAAGAAGGCTGAGAGGGGATCTGATCAACATGTACCTGTGGGATGAATGTAGGGAGGATGGGGCCAAACTCTTCTCTGTGGTGGCCGGTGACAGGATGAGGGGTAATGGGTCTTAAAACACAAGAAGTTCCACCTCCATGTGAGGAAGAACTTCTTTACTGTGAGGGTGACAGAGCCCTGGCACAGGCTGCCCAGAGAGGCTGTGGAGTCTCCTTTTCTGGAGATCTTCCACACCCACCTGAACGCTACCCTGTGCCCTGTGCTCTAGGTGTCCCTGCTGGAGCAGGGACTAGATGATCTCTAGAGGCCCCTTCCAACCTTAACCATTCTAGGATTCTGTGTCTTCATGCTAATCTTCTGATACTGATCTTAAACACTCTTCCTTCATGCTATGTCCCCTTTCTGTGGTCACTCTTTGCTCTTTCAAGGCCAAGAGAAGGCAAGGAGAATAACCTCATTCCTACTTGCCCATGAGCACCAAGAGCAACTAATCTCTTCCACTCCCTTCAGACGGGCTGGTTGGGATTAAAAAGAGTGTTTATCTGATAGGGCCTTTCTCAGAAGCAGTCGGGGAAGGACTCCAGCCTTTGCACCACTACATTTTAAGCACAGCTACCAAATGTGACCAGTTCACACAGCTGACAGCACCATCCACGGTCTGGTGTAGATCTGTCCCATCAGCTGGCTCCTTTACCCAGTCGGTAAGTTCCCGGCCTTGGGCATGTCTGATGGTAGTTTGGAGAGAAAGAAGCATTTTGTCTTCCCCCTGTGCCCGAAATTTGGTCATAGTGAAAGCTGTGATCTCTGCTACTCGCGCACTGCATGTTGATGGAGACGTGTTTATGTGGCTTTCTCCATTTCTGACTCACACTGAACATGTGGATTTTGATCATGTGGATCTGACCAGACAGAAATTCCTTCAAAATAAATGAATAAAAGCACCCAGAAGAGGCAACGAGCAGGAGTCAGGATTTCCTTAAGCATGTGTTTCAAAGATGACCTGAAGCCACCGACATGCAGGATGAAAAGGGAGGATGACGAGAAGAACCTGTAATGGTTTGAAATGGGATGGGTGAGGAAACCTCAGGGGAATTCAGAGTCGGAAGGAACTCTGGAGTTCTCAGAGCCTGGGGAAGCCAAGAGCATGGATGAGGTGAGAAGGACTTTTGATCCCATGGAAGGATAACAAGGATGTGTTCAAGGATGTGTTCAAAGCCACTCTAGGGTATACTTTGTCTTTTATGACGGGGGAGATGAGCTGAGTTCCTTCAAAATTCTGCAATTATTCCACTGGAGGGATTAGAAGTGAAAGGTTTCCTTTGTATATTAAAAAAAAAAAAAAAAAAAAAAGCGGGGGAAGAAGAGGGAACTGTTCATCCGGTGATACCAATCAGCCTCATTTATTTCCTGTAGGAGCAGAAAAGCCCCACTGTCCTTGGCTGGATTTCCCTTCCTAGCAGACAAAAAAAAAAAAAAAAGTGTTAGACAACATCACAGCCTTTGCTCATAAAAAGAGGCTCTACTTTTCCAAGTCGCTTTAGGTCACCACGTGGTGCTGCCTTCTCCCCAGCTGAAGAGCTGTTGGAGAACCGCACTATGACCAGCACCTGCCTTGGCGTAGCAGTTAACGTGTCCTTTACCTCAGGTAAAATAAGCTCCAAGTCACAAAACATGACTTTTTTTGAGGGAGTTGTTTTATTTTCCATGATTCCTCCAACCGCCGCCCTGCCCCCACTAGGGGGCGCCACGGCTGTGCGTGCGGGCACTTCGGACTGCCGACTGCGCATGCACAGTAGTCCGGCCTGACCTTTAAACAGTAGAAAAATGTGCCAGCATAATTTACTTGTCTTAACTTCTGAAGCAGCAGTCTCGACAAAATTGCCCAGGTATGCATTTGCTATCAGTGTATCCGTATTTTAGACCAATGCTTCATTAATATCTAAATGACTTCTTTATTCTTTACTAGGTTACTTTTTGTTTTTCTTTTTATTTCTTTTTCTTTAGGAAAAAATGGATATAAAAAAATCTGTGTGCATGTATGTTACAGTAATAGCTTTTTATTGCTAGACTAATATCAGATATAAAAAAGATTAGTGATGCATCCAAAGCAAAGCAGCATAATTTTAGCAAAAAAATGGTTCCTTTGGTTTATGAATGAAATTGAATGAAAATAAATGAAGGTAACTTGAATTAAGATAAATCTTTCCAAGCAAAATATTAAGGTATTTATTTGTTATAAAATCAAGGTAGGTCTCTATGGAGTGTAAGCACTGACTCATCAACATCCTGATAGGATTTACCATCACATAAGAAAATCAACAGTTAAGGTACCTGCTTCTCTTGATTACGTATAATAGGGGTTTTTCTTCCTGTGTTGAACAGAGATTCTTCTGGACGATGTCTATGGAGCACTGCTTCAGTCTGTTTGCATTCTCAGTAAATAAACTAAAACTTAAAACTTGATAGAGAAGGTTGTTTTAGCTTTTATTGAAATGTTTTTGTCATTATAGGCTTCGTGAACTGCTGGAATTAGAGGAAAAGAGGTACTTTGCTGAGATGAAGTCACTCAAAGAAACAGTCCTGGAAAAACAAGCAAAAATGAGAGAGCGGGCAAAATTGCTGAGAGAAAAGAGAGAAGAAGAAAGGCAGAAACTGGTTACTGAAAATACCTATGTAGTCTACAGCACTCCAGTACATTACTCCAGGGTACTCAAGAGGCAGCATTTTTATTAGCCTCGTGGACCAGATTTGCAGCTTTAACCAAGGGGGATTTATAGAACTGCTTTTCAGTACAGGAATTGGCCAAGAAAGGTCCTTCGTTGTGAGCAGATACAGAGCACAGCGTTTGAACCAGTGGAGTCCTGTCAGAATTTGTAGTTGTTTTGCGAAGGGCTACAATTCGTCTGGAAAAGTATTCACTTAGTATTAGTCTGAGGGGAATGTCCCCTAATGATGTAAGTAAAGAAAATTGCAGTGTCTTAAAATGTGCATGAAAATCATAGTGCATCCTCTTTATTGTGATAACAGCAGATGCCTCTATAGAGAGAATGTTGTTATCCCAGCAGCTTCATAGCACAGCTCTAAAGTGAATAAATAACTGGAGGTGGGGAGTGGGGGTAAATGTAGTTTCTGTCTTTGGGAAGTGACAACATGGAGGCCAGAATTTGAATGTTAAGACGTTTAGGTTTGCAAAAGTGTATTGGAGATGGAAATTTCTATGATCTGTAGAGTCATAAAAAATCTCCTGTGGGAAGCAGAGGCCAGACCTTGAGAAAGATGTTTGCCTGCCTAGGCTGAGCGATAAGGAGCACGGAGGCAGCTGCTCAGCCCAGTTCACAGGCAGTCCTCTCCAAAAACGTGTTGAAGGCGGCCGCTCGACCGGGCTTGTAGCCAACTAAACCGCAGACGTCCTCTAAACTATCTTTGGAGGTCAAACACCTGGAAATGAGGAAGAAGAGGAGGAAGGCAGGACCCTCGAATTGAGGGCTGGGACCCCCAAATGGTATGCGCGCCTGCGCACCCAGCGGAGAGAGTTGCGCAACTGAAGGTGGAGTTTGTCCGCCCCCCCCAACCTGCCTCCTGGATCGCACTGACCCTATATGCCAGGATGCACCCGGCATAAAGAGGACGGTGAGGAGAGAGGAGGGGGAAGGAGAGACTCCTAACTGTGAGGCCTACGCTGTTTCTGCGGGAGCCGATCAGCAACTCCCTCTCTCTGATCTGCCAACTCGAGAGGATGTTTGGGTCCAGTATCCTGCCAGCAGGTATCACCTCGTGAGTAGTTATCCACACTTTGCTGCTTTTATGTGCTTTCACCTGAATAAATGCTTGATGTAGTCACCTCATTCTGGTGTGATTATTGCCAAATCCCGAGCCCATCCGGAACAAAAGGAGTAGTAGAAACAGCCATCTGGGGCAGTAGATGTTTATAGATTGCTTTAAAAGCTGCTTGGAAGGAATTATTTTGATGAAATCAAGCAATTACAGAGTTATTCTATATTAAAATTCAAACTGTGTCAAACTCTTATTCATTTAGCTTCTCTTTCCCTCTGAGAATTCAATTGCCTTGTAGTTATCTTAACATTATGAGAAATAACTGATTTCTTTTATTCTTTTCACTGCTGAGGGAATTTTCAACCCATTGTGTTAAGGTAATATAGTTATTCCTAATGGTGTGAGACCTCAAATCTGGAAAATGTACGCTTTCCTCAGAACATTTTAGATAATTATATTTTTCATGAATGCTAATTAACGGTGGTGTCGCTAGTCACCATTAACTTCTACCCAGAAGCTGGGCCAACGTTTGGTTATAAGAAGCAGCGTGCTTGGAATGGGGGAGAAAAATACTGTCTATGAGAGATTTTAAAGATAAAACCTTGTGATAAAATAGCTTGATGTTGGTGAAATTGAATGTAACAGGTTACTATATATAATATATATATATAATTTCAGTTAAAAACAAGAGGTTAGAAATGCCTTCTGGATATTGAGCAAAATGTGAATTTTGCTTCCATGGTGCTGCCCCCCTTTTCATTGCTCGCGTACTGAGCTTAGGGCCTTTCAGTACAGCATTCAGGGACCTGGGTGCTTTACAAATAGTGGATGAAGATGGAGGTGCCCCTGGCCCCAGCAGCTTGCGGCAAAACCTTGGGCCACAAAACAGGACCACAGGCTGGAAAATAGCAGACGCTGACAGGAGGAAAACACGGTGAAACCTTTGTTTTCACATGAAACCACAGGTCCTGGCTGGTGCTGCTAGGCCCAATCTCACTCCCCCATCCAGGTGTAGACATCCAGGTGTAGCAGCTCTTCCCCCTGCAGTCTCAACTCTGCTTTTGCCCCCTGCGGCAGTAAGTTGAGTGATTGGGTGTCTCATGGTGACACCAAGAACAGGGTCAGGACAGCTCTTGACCCTGTCATTTTGCCTGGCTGCCAGCAGCCCCTTCAGCCTCTTCTGCACCACGGGAGGGTTATTTGGGGAGATGCTCACTGCAGTTTATAGGCCTTAACTTATTTTATTCAGTTGACTGACTTTGGAGTTTTAATGCTAAAGCTTGGGAAGGTCCTGTAAGCCAACCTATAATCCTTGCGCATTAATAGGTGGTTGATATAAGGGTTGATGAGGCCAGGAGCTGGGCTCCTCCTGTGCCTGCTAGCAGAAGGTGAATAGGAGGTGGTGAAGCAGCGAATTAAAAGAAACCTGTTAGTCCTTGGCAAAATCTTGGTGCTAGTTAGACCAGAAATGCATTGCACATCAAATCTTGTCCTATTTTGCCAAGCATTTGCCCCATTTGCCTCATTGCCCTTCTTTGAGAGATAGGAGCCTTACAAAATTTGAGGAAAAGAGCAGGAAAACTATGCTATGGTATGACCCAATTGGTCTGCTTGTGTGGGAAGGCTGCCTTCCTAAACATAATGATTAAATAATGTGTGCAGAGGCTTTGGGAGGTCCTAAATCCCCGTATGTGTTTAAGGAATTGCTGCCACCCTGCAGAGGGGTCACTGCGATGGTTTGTGCTCAACTCCAGCACAGGAGCTCCTGTACTGCAAAGACAGAACCTTAGCAGAGCTGTGGAATATGGAAAAGTCAAACGCTGAAAGTCTTATTTCAGTGCTGGAAAAAATAATTTTGCGTTTAAGCTTAAAAAAAAAGGGTAATGGAATTCATTCAGGCGTTGTTTTATTGTAGTTACGCAAATTAAATAACCAAGCTGATGTTGAGAACTATAATATTATGAGATAGTTGCTTGATGAATATTTAATACTTTTGCTCTATACCACTGTCAAGATTAACATTGCATAAAGTAAAAATATTTCACATTGTACAAAGAACTACTGCTGTCATACAATGGTTCCACAGTTGGTCAATGACTTCTTACGATGCCTGCTTTGAGTTTTTAAACAGTGTTGCACCAATTCACAGAAGATGGTTTCATTCAGCATGAAATATTTTGAGTTTTTTTTTTTAATTCACAGCATGCATGTGTGCTTATCACACATCTGTAATGTCTATAGATAGTCCCTGTTATCTGTTCCTTTTACATTTTTACTTTATGAAAACCTGTATCTTCTTTATAGAATTGGATTAAAATGTTTGCATGCTGTTCAAATTAAATTTTGTTTGATTGCATACATTGATCTCCACAGCACTCTGTAAAAATGAAAGTGGATAGATCTGTAAATAGTTACATGTCTTTAAGATGAAGGTAAATATTCACATCCATGCAATTCCCTTGTAGAAAGTAAATG
The DNA here is from genome assembly GCA_013389825.1 of Crypturellus undulatus. NCBI lineage: Eukaryota > Metazoa > Chordata > Aves > Tinamiformes > Tinamidae > Crypturellus > Crypturellus undulatus. The sequence continues at coordinate 3,369 of VWPW01027355.1, read as the reverse complement.
AAAACTAAAAGCTATATTATTTGTTCAATGAATTACTAGCTTCTCCAGGGATTTACTGCAATTTTAATGAACTATCCCACAAAACTTCATGCAAAATTAATAAAATTCTAGTGTTCTGTTTAACAATGTAACATAAATTTCTGCTCAGAATAGTTTCCGAATGTGACTGTGCATTTGAGTAGGTGGTAAACCTAATATAAGTTTTTGTTTGAGTAAAGAACAATTCAACTGTTGTAACGTGCATAGTGTTAAATATGTAAACACAAATAGAAATATAGGACCTGCTGCTCAATAGATTTATGTCAAAAACCCCATCAAAATGGGCTTTTTGTGATTGCTTAGGCTTCCTGTGGAGTCGGCATTGGGCCAGGCATAGACGTTGGTGTCCTGAGCTGCATTCTCATCTGTGGCTATGAGTTTAGGACCATCCATCTCCAACTAGACCATATTGTTATTTAATTTATAGTTATTTTCTCCTTATCTTGCCCTTCAGAGAACAATGATGTGAGGAGTTTCGCACGCGGCAGGTGCAGAAGCACCAGTGGGAAGTGTGTGCAGACCAACTGGCCCAGCTGGCTCTCAAGGAGGAGCTGCAAAAGCAGCAGCAGCAGGAGGAGCAAATGTTTGCCAAGCTCTGGAAAGAGGACCGGCTGGCTAAGGAGGAACAGGAGGCAGCGGATACGCAGAAGGCAGTGGAGCAACTGAGCTTACTCGGAGCCCAGGTAGCCGTGCAGAGCGCTCACAGGGAGGAAAACAAGCAGCTGAAGGAAAAGGAGGTTTGTGTGCTGGTAACTTCCATATCGCTCTCAATTCAGCCATCTCCGAAAGACCCTCCTCATGACAGGCTTACAAGACATTTAGATTAATCTCTACCTTATTTGTATTTTCACTGATTTCATTAGTATCTGAGACTCGCTTATTATGCTAAGCCTCTTTCCCAGAGCTGTGGCAAATGCACTCCTGTTTACACAGGGGAAATAGATCTCCTGAAATTTAGCATGTAATGGAGTAGTTGTAGTGTTCAAAGCCTTGGGGAGCCTTTGCAGGAAACTGAAGTGGTTTTCACCTCTTGCCGGTTATCTTTCAAATTTTCTGACTTACAGTGGGGTAGCTAAAGGTTCTTGTGCCCCAAATCTTGCGTCAAGCTGCTGAGCTGAACCACAAGCCCCTGGGCAATGTCTCACAGTTCGTTCTCGCCCTGCTCTTTCCCAGCTGATCCATTTTTAACAGTTACATGGTCGCATTACACCCCTCTGTGGTCACTAATGTAGGCACTAGTGTTTTGCAGGTGTAGACACCCCAGCTGACTGAATTTCAGAATCTACATCCATTTTGAAAGCTCAGTCTAACAGATATGCGTTGACAAACAATGCAGTAGCTCTTTCACCTGTTAGAGATGGTGGGTGCCACATCATGGGAAATATTTGGGTCATTTAGCTCCCATTTAGCCACTGCCCTCCTCTTTTCTCATCTTGTAGCGTAGGCTTGGCTTAATTGCATTAACTGGTTGACTTAGTGCATTGACTCTTAGTGCATTGACTTAGTGTGTTATGGGAGTCTGCTGGCTCAGATTCGGGCCTCATTTTTCAGAAGAAAACTTGCTTTCCTGGCATTTCAGTCTTGGCTTGCAGAAGGATCAGTGGTAACAATTTCCTTGCACCTTTACAGTGTTGTATTAACGCATCGTATAAACTTTCGTAGCAAAAGCACTGTGGATCCCAACCTTAGCAATTCCCATACAACTCCACTGATGTCAGGATTCAGCCAAACACACATATGCCATATTGCCAACTTCCCCAGGAATTGCCACCCCTTTCTACCTTCTTTACTGTTCATAGTCTTTTGGATTACTTATTCAGTGGCTCAAAATACAGTGAGTTTCAAAGCTGTTTTATTAGCTTCTGGAGGTGATTCTGACCTTTCAGACAGAGCCTCTTTCACCACCCTAGGAAGGCAGCAGTGTCAACATTCTTCAGATGGAGAAACTGCGGAAGCAGAAGGAATGCAGGGACATGTTGGTCAGCGCAGCACAGGACAAGATGAAGCGTCTCAATAAAGAAAAGCAGGAGGAGCTTGCTCTGGATATGAAGATCCTAGAAAAAACTCTTCAGGACTCCCAGGGAGGTGCTGAGGAGAAAAGGAAAAGAAAAGTAAGGGCAAGATATGTTCATTTCGAAGTTTGGGGCGATACCTCCTCTGGACTAATCTGATGACTGTTAGTGGAATTGTGCAGGATAGATGAAATCCTCTGAACAAGGGGATTCTTTCATTGTGTTGCCTCCTGCCAGCACTGCCCCTCTGAAGAAGCCTGCTATCCCCTGCAGTCACAGTGAGTTCCTCAAAGCTTGATCTTCCCTCTGCAAGGCGGTAAGACTGACAGAGAGGCTCCCAGGTAGTCCTGGAACCTTGTCCCCCTGTGTGTTTTTTATTGTGTGTGAATTACTTGACTTTTGAGGGCTTTATACTGTGTGGGTGTAATGGAGATAAGCAAAGGTTTTCTGTTTCATGGACCTAATGTATTAAATATTTGTAACTGCAGAGGAAAGTAAATATTTAACCTCCTCTAATGCATGAAAATACTAAGAAACAGTTTTAAAACTTTACTAGCTAGATAGAATTGTAGCTGAAGAGTGCAAAGCTTGTGCATGCCACAGCACGACTTGAATACAGGTTTTTATATAGCTACAGAAAGATCACAAGCAACTATTGTCTCATTTTATGTTGTACTTCTTGGTGCTCATTTTTTGTTAAAAAAATTAAGAACATTTTCATGCAGAAAAGAAGGGCATCTTGGTTTTATTTTTAAAAAATGTACCTTGTTTTTAAGCAGATTGGTTTTCATTAACAGCTGTAACCCTGCCCTTGTTTATTCCTGGCAGAAAAGATTCCCCTGGCAATGTCTGCAGCTATTTTCTTCAGGTTAGACACATGACCTCACATTCAACATCTTGGAGATGCCATGAAAACGGGGATGTGTCTGTCATTTCTTAGATTTAAAACAAGTCGGTTGCCCAACGATGGGGCGAAAACAGGTCTGAAGATACATTTAAGAGCAGGGAGATGCATTACTTATTCTGCTCAGGTATTCAGAAATTCTTATAGGTTAAGAAAGTGGTATCAGCTTCTGTAATCACCAGGTGCTTAGACCTTGTGAAAAAATTAGCAGAGCTGATATTTAAAACTCCATTGACTTCCACGGCTTCCCATGTGGATGGAGTGAAGTTGTCTGAACAACTGTGGAAAACGTGTGCCCAATTCCCATGCTGTGGGAAGGCAAACTGCTAGGAGGAGAGCCCAACTCTCTGTCACTGTTTGTGTCTCTCATGCTGTTCTCCAGACATTGACTGTTGGCCAGGGCACAGATTTTGC